>JAVJIF010012238.1:0-165843 GCA_038442645.1 Agave tequilana | reverse complement strand
TTCCACGTCACGAAATAAATACCCGAAATGACATCTAAAGCTTTATTATGCACAAACACCAACCTCATAGTCTGCTCAAACTGTTTTGATATTCACAGTTTGGATTTCATTATGCTTTGCCCATATAATTTCCCACTGCTGTCCATACTGGCAACTGGCTCTTCACGGCCGATTTTATCATTATTGTTCCTTCATCATATCCAATTACAACTCTATAAACAAAACAATCAGCAAGTTTCAGTAAGCAGACAACAGACCAGCATGAAGTCCTTGGTGCTAGATATGACAAAAAACCATGTGAAGGATCTCGAAATTCAATCAAGTACATGTTGTTACAAAAATATATTGTGCTAAATTAAAATTTTTAGTAACAACTATTTTGGAATCAACAACTCAATATTCTTGTTAAAATACATGATAAAGGAAATAACGAGTGAAGCAGAAAGACTTTAACCATCTACCTTCTCGATCCTTTCATGTATCCCAGTGCCCAAACTCGTTCCAGACCATAATTTAGAGTATTTTCTAGCCTGTGAAGAAGAAGAACCTTAAACCATAAAATCCAATGACCTTCAATTGACAAGAGAATTATTAGGAAGAAACAGAAACATTATATGTCAATGTCAAGAACAAAAATCAGCTCTCCAATACAGCATATCTTTGGGCAAATTTACAAAACATAAGAAAATCACAGATCTATTACAATTCTGCATACCATAATTTGGAGTATTTCTAGCCTGTGAAAGAAGAAAGCAATCTTAAACCATAAAATCCAATGACCTTCAATTGACAAGAGAATAATAAAGGGAAAAAAACATTATAGTCAATGTGAACAAGTATCAACTCTACAGTACTGCATATCTTTGAGCAAATTTGCAGCACATACGAAAATCATAGATCTGCTACAAAAAGCTGTGGTTGGGGCCAGATTATGTAGACATAAGTCAAGTTGAACAAATATTAGGAATATTTTGAGAAGTTGGACAGAAAGCAAGATCAAATACATTTCGTTTCCAATAATTCTCTATTCAGATGACTTACAACCATTTCACCCTTAGCTAAGCTAGAAGGTTCGTCAAAAACAAAACAACACGAGGATAGCAGTAAAGGGTACAGCCGTTGTGCCAATATAAGGTTACAATTCTTTGCTGACCATAATTTATCGATTCATTACTTGCATGTCTGCTCTAAGATGTCCAGTTAACTTTGCAAACCAATCAGGATTGTAGTATCATATGTCACTATTCATCACATTAACTTCCATAGAGAAATAGATTGAAAGAAGTTCCTCGAACAGATCAACAGGATATGATTCCAGAACAAGTAAATTAAATCAACAGAATACCAATGGTCAAGTCAATATGAAAAAAATTCTAGATGTATGCCTCTTCAAGGCAAGTGTTTCACATCAAAGAATAGCCCATGTAAACATTTGAATCAAAGAACTAATTAGAAATCAGTATCTATGTCAAAGACATTAAAAACAAAAAGGTTAAAGAACATTAAACAACTCAGTAAATAATATCTAATTTATGCTACAGAAGATAAAGACATTGACATTTTTAGTATCTATTGATATGCATGAATTGCTGAAGGAAAGACAAGGAAATTTTATATAGACATATAAATGCATCACAAATTACGCAATAGTGCATGACCATAAATCACCATTCAAATATTTTATATAAGACAAGCAAAAAAATTAAAGAATCATTGGCACCATTACAGGTACTGGAAATAGCTACAGTGGTGCGACAAATGCATATGTATCATTGAGCAGCTTATTGTCATTTATTTTGACAGAAAAAAGCACAAATTACCTATATGTAGTTGCATGCCATATGCGAACAGTTCCATCCTCCGAACCAGTAATTATTATGGAAGCTCGGGATGGAAACAAACAGCTGAAACATTATGTGTATGGCCTTCTAGTGTTTGCACACAGCTCCTTGCTTGATAATCCCATACCTGATTCCATAAAATTATTAACAGAAATCTATTTAAAGGAATCACAAATATGGCCTAGCAAATGAAGAATCAGAAAGTCTGACCTTAGCAGTGTGATCATCAGAACCCGTTATCAAGTTGCCTATCACCACAGTAAAGTAATCAACACAATTCACTCCCTTTACATGCGCATCTAGTGTAAAATTTGGGTCTGGAGAACAAGGTTCCATATCTGGAAAATCCATTCTTGTTGAATAAACAAATCAAAACATAGAAATAAACATAAGGTAGACTTCATGTCAACAATCAAAGAAAAAGAAATTAGGAAAAAAAAAGTGAAACCTTTATTGTACGATCAAGAGAGGCACTTGCAAATGTATTGGTGTCCTTTGGATTAAATGTAACTTGCATCACATAGTGGGAATGCCTTCAAAAATTTGAGTACACATCAACCCTTGTCCCAGTCCCAAATTTTTATCATCATGTCATCAGAAGATGACAACACATAGGAAGGTTGGATGGACAGCTACACATCTGATGTAATCTGTATGTGCCTCAAACACTTTGACCTTGTCCATCGTATTATAGTTGTATACACGAATGAACATATCATCGGCTCCAGCAACGACCCATTGTTTGCGCACTATAAATTTTGCTGATCGCACTGAAATCACAAATGTAAAACATAAGATGTAATGCCAATAATATAAACAGAAAAGCAAAAGATTTGTCTAGACTTTGGATACACCAAGTCACCAAAATCCATTGGAATTGCACAAAAGGACATGTGATCCCTAACGATTCTAAAATTCAAAGATGAACTGCCAGTTGGATGCACTTTTTCACCCTATGCTAAGAAAAATTCTCAGGAACAAGGGAAGTCCGAAGAAATAAAAGATGTGGCCCAAACCTTGAATTTTTTCCAGGGATCAAACGAGCCACCTACTCTTCTCCTTTCAACTATTGAACTTTCTATCCTCTTATTTAAGTGAATAATAATTATGGAATGATTCAAATAACAAATTCCATTAATATATCAACTTTTTTACGATTTGGTTTCCCTGATGGAATTCTAACCTTGTAAGGGGACATAATATGAAAATTTTACTGTCCTTAGGGAAGATTTACATCACAAGGATCATTACTTTTACCTAAATAATTTCCTGCCAAAGTATCCAAAACAGGCTAATATAGAGAACAAATTACCTGGTAATTCTGTGACCTCAAAAGATTTCACCATAGTCTGTTATGACGTAAAATAAATGTTAATGAATTTAATGAGGAAAATGTGACAGTGAAATATTAGACAAAAATCACAAAATGAACTTTAAATAAAGAAGACCCTATAGAAAGTATTATTATCTATGTATAAACGTATGTGTGCATCTATGTATGTTCAAATATATATATATATATATATATATATTATATTATATATATATATATATATATATATATATAGGGGTTACTGTACCTCAGCCTGCAGGCTGAGAGAGTTTATCAGCCGGCAGGACGTGGCAACATCAGAGCCACAAATCTGTCATAATTTTGGCGGACAAAAACTTCAAAAATCCCGCCTAATTTAATGGCAGTCATGAAAACATTGTATTTTCCGAAAATACCCTCACTCACAACTTTTTACCTTATGTAAAAACGTGTCCTTTCAAAAAATTTACAGATCTAAAATTTCACCTAATCATTTTGTTTAAAAAAATTTGTTTGAAAATTATAAATTTACAGACCTGGTCGCAGTGTCGAACGGTCGCAGTTTTTTTACATTTGTATTGTACATGACTGCGACCTTGGTCGCTGTGTCGTCCCGGGTCGCAGTTGTTTCAATATTCGTTGTAGTGTCATACGACCATGGTCGCAGTGTATTTAATGTCATCTATTTTTTAATTCCCCTAGTCGCAGTTTGTTATGTTTGCAGTGTACACTGTAGATGACTGCGACCTTGGTCGCAGTGTCGAACCGGGTCGCAGTTTTTACATTTGTATTGTAGATGACTGCGACCTTGGTCGCTGTGTCGCTGTGTCGTCTCGGGTCGCAGTTGTTTCATATATTCGTTGTAGTGTCATACAACCATGGTCGCAGTGTATTTAACGTCATCTGTTTTTTAATTCCCCTAGTCGCAGTTTGTTATGTTTGCAGTGTACACTGTAGATGACTGCGACCTTGGTCGCAGTGTCGAATCGGGTCGCAGTTTTTTACATTTGTATTGTAGATGACTGCGACCTTGGTCGCTTTGTCGTCTCTGGTCGCAGTTTTTTTACATTTGTATTGTAGATGACTACGACCTTGGTGGCAGTGTTTTAAAAATTATTTGTTTTTTTATTCTCTTATAATTTTTAAATAATTATTGGTCTAAATTTTTTTTATTTTTCTAAATCTGACAACTAGCGGTCAAAAAAATTGTCTTGTGGGAAAATAATAATAAACAATAAGGAAAGTTACCGAAAGAGTAGCTATTCATAAGGGGTATTTGGTAATTTAACTTCTTCCTATAAGCGGGCCGCAAGTCAGTGAGGTGACAAATTGAGCCACGTCACCGCAGGCTGAGAGAGTTCTCTCAGCCCGCAGGCTGATATACATTTTTCTCATATATATATATAATATATATATATATATATATATATATATATATATATATGGTAAAGTATTCCTAGTGTCTCTCCTTAGATTGTGGAATCACCCTAAACCCCCCCCCCAGTGTGAACCATTCCTATGAACGATCCATTCCATTCATCATGATTTTCATATTCTAAATGCTTGCATATAGAAAATCATGTGATTTGGACATTTTTAACCATCAATCAAATAGGATCATTTGTTCTTTTGTTGAAAACCTATTCATTTTGTAACCATTTGATCCAGGGGAAATAGTATCAAGAGTGCATGATTTTTTATACACAATCATAGATCAAAATGGGTGGAGTAGATCATGCTCAAAGATGCTTCAGGTGGGATTTTAGGGTGCCTCCTTAGTATAATCTAAGTTGACACACTAGGAACACTTTATCACACACGCTCTCTAAATGTAGCCCAAACTAATAACTCAATTGAGAATGTCCAATACCAACTATATTTAAATGCCACACAAATATGAAGAGGAAAATAAATATATGGCTTATGCGTCAAACAAAATAGTACATAAACATGATATTACAACTGAAGATAACGAATTGACGGTTGAATGTACCTTTCTCTATAAATTGAATAATCATGGGTCAAAGATGTCAAACAAAATGGCAACTGCATACAAATTCTGTGTCTCTCTTCTAAAACGAATTCCTACAAAATGACGTACATATAAACCCAAAACATAGGTGTGGCATATAGTCAACTGACATTGTCAATGTCACAAACATCTGGAAGCAAACTATAATGTTGTATAGGCTCTTTTATTCAGCTGCACATTGGAAACTTAAAAATTTACATAGGTACGAGAATAAATGATTTCAAAAGACAGTCAAGTTCTCAACAGTCCCAAGATTACTGAAACCTAGGTATATTGAACAAATTTAAGAAGAAAAAGATTCGTGAAATCTAGCCATGTTTAACTATGTAGCACGGACACAAACATGGCAAAATAAAAAAAAGATACGGAGACACGGCAAGCAAATTTTTTTTATTATTATATATGGATAATTTTTTCTTCTATTTTTAATTTTTTCTCATACTTCTAAAGAGGTGCATTGTCTTCAACTTTTTCAACGGTACTTTCCGAAGTAGACATTTCTACATAACTCTATCTATGTGAGTAGAATAATGAATAATCAACTTGTCAAAAAAAAATCAAACATGAATAATTAGTTTTATTAAAGGTAAGATGAAAAATAAAATCTAAACAATTTACATCTTATAGCTTCTATAAAGTAACAAACGAAACAAAAATAATCTAAAAATAATCTAACTAATACCTCACTAGTTCATGACGTGTATAAATTCTACTAACATATTTGCTTATGTCGTAATAATATTTTTTCATATTTATTTAAGTGACATGTGACTTTAGATATATATAATACATGATCTTTAAATTTATTAATGTTGACACGGTGCTGACACGTGATTTTATGATTGTTTAAAATCCGACACGGCATCGGAGCGTCCGATATGTGTCAGGAAAGTGTCGATGTCCGACACGTGTCCGAGACGGCACTCACTTTGAAGTGTTCGTGCTTCATAGATGTTTAAAATCATGTGTTTAATATCCAAGCCATTTTCTACGTATTGGCTATAACTTTCGTGTAATGTTTTAAAAAAACCTGTTATGTAACTCGTTATAATACCGTTAGAGAGAACGTAACGGCACCCGACCATTATATAACAGTCGCAAAAACGTAGTTCCCAATAACGAGCATTTTTGGAGCGTTATGAACGTTACGTTACGAATATAACATAACGTTCGTAACTCACGTTATTTACACGGGTTGCTAAATATAAAACAGTGAAGCGATTTCTCTCTCTAGATCAAATCAACATGAAACCCTAAACTGGCGACAGCGAGCGAAACAACGAAGTATTGAAGCATCCCAGTTCCTCCTCTCTCTGTAGGCGACCACGACTCTCTCATGTGGTTTCTCCTCTCTCTGCAGTTCATCTTCAATTGATCTCTCTCTCATCAGCGAGCATTAAAGCATCCCAATATCTCTCACTTTGATCTCTCTTCAATTAACGAAGAACTTGTCATCGTAACACTCCAAAAATTTGAACCGCAAAACTCTTCAATTGACGAGGAACTCAATGTCGATATCTTTCGATCTCTCTTCAATTGATGAGGAATCACACGACATCGGAGCACCTCAGTTTCTAGATGCTCGCTAAAAATTATTTTGACTTGTTAAATGTGTATATATTGTTTTGATATATTTTTAGATTTTTTAAAATTATTTTCTTATTTAAAAAATTCTTAAATATAAATATATATATTTATTAAATAATTAATCGCATAACTACGTTATGCGCTACGTTATAACTTATGTTAACATAACAAAAGAAAAACGTTATTGTTACGTTATCGTTATATTAAACATTGGTTCATGCACCATGTGCATGTTGCTTATTGTACTTTTTTATTCATAGTTGTTATTCTATATTTTTCATTTATTTTTCTCAAGTGTCATTTTGACTTTCTGTGTTTTTAGATGTACCATTACTTGAAAGTTGAAATGAGTAGAGTGACATATATCAAAAGGAACATTAAATAACAAATCTAGCACTAATAAGTCATTATTTCCAGAGAGGATAATAATTGTAAAATAGACACTGAATTCTACATAAATTTTTGGAACATTATTTTAGCTTGGTTTTTAATTGCAATGTGACTACCTCATAATCCATGAGCAGAGGATTACCGAGTACACGGTCTACAAACTCTCAAATTTGCTCACTATAAAAGATCACATCACATATTATTCCATATTATCTATCTGGGAACTAATTTTTCTCTATATGCAATGTTCTATTATAGGAAAATATTTGAATAATTAAGCTTGGTGTGATACACATTATCTAGAGAAAACTTATTTTTTTAAAAAAACTTATTTTTTATTAAAAAATCCATCTATTTGCATCACTCATGGGTTGATAACATACTTTATAAAAGCAAACTTCTAAAAAATTATATTTTAGAAAAAAATTCTACAAAATAATCTAATTTTGATATTCTTCCTCCACATTTTTTTAGGTATCTAAATTTTTCGTCTTATTCCACCTCCTTTATAATTAATCTAATTTTATTTTTTCGGGAGAAAATTTTCTAAAATTCTCCAATTTGATCTTATTTCTCCTCCTCATAAATTTAAAGTTTTCATTTTTAAGAAAGAAATCAAATTTCTTAGAACTCCTCAATTTAGTCTTCTTCCTCCTCTTTCATATGTTCCAGAAGTTTTATTTTTGAGACAAAAGCTTCTGAAAACTTTAAGTCCTCACTATCTTCTCCTTCCTCCGCTCAATGTTCCAAGAATTTCTGAAGATTCCCAAATTTCATCTTGTTCTTCTTTATTCAATTTTCTACCAATTTCCAAAAACCAATTCCGATAACTCGGCTTTGAGAGAAAAGGATGGAAAATCAAAGGAGGGAGAAGGGGACCGTGGGAAAGATTGAGGAAGAGCGAGGGAAGAGGGCGGCGGTAAGTCACAGGCGCGAAGAGGGGATTAAGGTGAAAGGTCAGAAAATAAAAGGAATAGAAAAATAACCTGGGTTTCAAGGGATGGTTATAAGAAAGATTTACATAAAGATTGACATTTATGGTCTGCTTTTGACAGCTTAACAGGAGGCAAGGGCACCAGAGAGAAGCGTGTTGGCTGGATGGACACACACTCACAAAGAGAGAGAGAGAGCACGAGTCACAGAGAAAGAAACAAGGGGAACACAAGTCACATGGAGAGACTTTCGCTTCTTTCGGCTGAACACAGGAATCTAATTAAAAAAGACTAGATTGATTAGAATAGTATGTCATGATTTTTCTCATAGATTAATTGGGATTCATTCTGAACAGAGTCTGGGATTCATTCTGAGCAGAAATATCTTTTATAGTAGTAAGGATGATGTGAACATCCAGTCACGACCTTGGCGTGTATATCATCGTTGGAGAAGACGAATCGCTTCAAATTTTGTTCTAGTTCAAGTAGTCTTTATGTATTTTCTTTTATAATTTTCATTTTTTTTAGTTTCTTTGTATTAGTTTTAGTACCACATCAATGTTGTGCCATGGCAGCTCTGGTACCGATTGTTGAGATTACACCAACAATTGAGTTATGACACCAACTGTTGTGCGTGCTCAAGATCGTGATCGATGTTGCGGAACTGTTGCAATATGTAATACTTGCAAAAGAAAACTACTGTATAGCAAACTAGCAATACCAAGATAAAAGAGAAAAACATGAGAATTTAACGTGGTTCGGCCCAAACTTGGCCTATGTCCACGGGGAGAAAACTTAAAAGAGTTTTATTAATAAACTTGATACAAGAGATCTAACCTTCTCTTTGATTCTCACAAGAGTATTCACCTTCCTCTTGAATCTCTTAAGATTACAAGAGTATTCATTCTCTCTTTGCACCGTCACCTTTCTCTCTCTTCACATTACTTCCTTTTCACCCTTCGTGTTGTTACAGACTAGGTTACAACCTTTCTTTATAGAGTTTAACAATACAAACCCTATTATGACTATGAGATGATCTTAGTCATCGAATACTTGAAGAACTTGATCAATCCTTGTGGGAGTTGATTTCCTTGATCTAAAAGAATTCTAAATCCTTTAAACTTTAGAAACGAATCTTCATAAAATAAAAACTGATTTCTATTCGAACTCCACCAGAAAAGGAATATGAACGCGCTTAAAAGAAAATCCGAATCCTGTTTGGGCTACTGGCTGTCGATATGCCAGCGCGGGCTGTCAACAGGCCAAAGGCCTGTCAAAAATCTGAACGGAATTGCCAGGCATATCGATAACTCTTTGTCAGCAATCGACAGGTTTGTTGACTGCCACACAGTTTTTGATCTGCTTCTTTTCTAAGTTCTTCTCCAATTTTGTTGGATCTTCTTTTAACCATCATCTCTTCTTGAAAATAAGGCAAATTCACAACAATCTCTACCTTGACATGCTTTTCAAGCCTTTAGCAAAATAGATTGAAAATTTTAAAATTTTACCTTGATTCATCCTTGATTGTAAACGTACAGTGTAGGGTTCAAAGACTCGGCTGAGTCGTCTCCGGATCGACAGGTGCCGCGATGAGAAAGCGACGCGATACGCCCTGGGCCCCGAGTTTTGACCGACTTGGGGCTGACTCGGCCTTGACTCGACCAACTCGGTCGAGACCCAATACGACTCGGGTTGACTCAGCTGAGTCGATCGAGTTTGAGGGCGAGTCGGCCCGAGTCGGGCATGATCTTTGTAAACCCGTGATTGACGACTTTAAAGAGAAAAAACCTAAATCTGAAAGTAAATTCACCCTCTTCCTTCGCAAGCGAGCTCCGACCGTGAGCCCTCTGTCACCATCGCCCTCTTCTTTCGTGGAGAGACCCCGCCACCGCTGTTAATCGCTTCGATCCATTATTAGGTAACTCTCTCTCACTCCTCTCTCCCGGTTTCTCTCTCTCCCTCCTGATCTCTCTTTCTCTCTCCTGATCTCTCTTTCACTCTGTCTCAACCCTCTCAGTCTCACTCCTCTCCCGATCTCTCTCACTCCCCCTCACTCGATCTCTCTATCCCTCTCTCTCTCTCGATCTCTCTCTATATCTCACTCCCCTTTTTGATATAAAGTAGATATTTATTTTAATTTAATGTTTAGATTAGATATTGTTTTAATTTAGTACAAAGTAGATATTTTTAAATTTAATTAGATATTGTCTTAATTTAACAGATTTGGTTTTTAAATAGATCTTGTTTTTTTAATTTAATTTATAGATATGGTTTTTAAATAAATCTGATTTTTAAATTTAATTAGATATGATTTAATTTAGTTTGATTTAAGTATAACTATGAGAGACTAAGACTTATGTTTGATTTAAGTAACTTTTAAATAGATCTCTCTAATTTTGAAAGAAATTGATCCTTACATGTTCCCATCAAAATAGAAAATAATTAGAAGCATGTTCTCATCGGACAGATTCAAAAAAATTGAAAAATCATTTCAAAGTTCTTCATCTTCAATGAAAGTATTCATCGTAGTGAGGAAAGTAGAGGTGTAAGAGAAGCAAATGATGATGGTGAAGATTTGAGGGTTTACCCTGTTCTAGTGGTTATGATGGTGAAAATGGCGATGATGATGACGATGGAGATGGCGGTGATGGCGATGATAGTGGCGGTGATGGCGATGATAGTGGTAGTGATGAAGGAACTTATAGTCTTGAAGATCATATGCAGGGGTTGATTTGACATCAGGCCAACTTATGGTGTGAGATATGGTTATGATCACACACCATAACTTGAGAAATCGCGAGTATTAGTACCCATTTTTCTACTTATCGCAGAGATAATTACGATGATGATTTTGTATCTCATCGCAATTCAATGTAGAAATCACAACATTATGCAGTTATTTATGAATGTATTGGTGGAATTGACAATATTATGCATATATTTTGGTATGTTTCTACGATGACGCATGTATTTATGCACTCTTTACCATTAGTCTACTAGGTGATATGTTTTGGACATGTGATACATAAATATTGATGTCTATATTTTTTTTAAGATCTGTCGTGATTTTACAGAATTTTTGAGCTTTCTATGTACCATTTTGCACGCATCACCAAGATCGATCCGCGATGCTACGATCGATGTGTCTCAGTGCCCGCAGAGTCAGCGGCCAAGACCGCGACTTTGAACCATGGTACCATGAAGCCTTTATCCTTGCCCCCCCTCCCTGGAGCCTTTGGCTGATTCACCGCCATGTCATGGGCCATCTCGGGCTTTACTCGAATGCACTTTTTTCTTTCTTGCAACACTTTAACCGGTTCATGTCCCGTCGCAGTCTTCCTTGAAGATCCACTTAGCAATGAGCTCCCTTCTAAGCTTGTCATTGAAACTCCACCTTGAACTGAGTTTTTTCCTTCAACTTGTATATCCCTCCACACTTCTCTCCTTCCAGAATTACCCTTCTCCTTGGCTAATTGTGACGACACCTTGTTGCACTTGGATCCGACATCCTCCCTTGTCGAGTACCCTTATGGATATTAGATTGTATTGTGCCTCTGGGACATACCGGACTGCCTTCAGAGCACGCACCATCCCATCTCTTTCTGTAATATTGACTGTCTCAGTGCTGATGATCTTGCAAGCCGAGCCATCCACTATCTTAACAATCTCTTTCTCCTTTGCAATAAGGAGTAGAACATATACTTATGAGGAACATGCATGAACCGTACTATCAGAATCAAATATCTTGCCTTTACCTTGAGAAATGTTGTCTTCAACGTAGGAAGCCATTAATACTTCGGAGTTATACCGCTCATTGCTACGTCTGCCTCCGCAGCTTGCCCCTTCTTTTTTTAACCACTCTTGTCGATGTTTGCAGTCCTTCTTCTAGTGACCTTCCTGTTGAGAAAAGTGGCACGCCTTCGACGAACCTGGACTTTTCTTTCCTTCTCATTCTTTTCTTCCCATGACCACCAAACTCGATCCTTCTTCCTGAACTTGATTTGACATTTCCTGATTTCATTAGATAAAAGAGTTGGCATGACCTCCTCCAAGATGAGAGTTTCCTTACTGTAGAGCATAGTGGTAACAATATGATCGTATGACTCTGGAAGTGAACTAAGAAGTATTAACGCCTTGTCGTCCTCTTCGATCTTCACATCAACAGTCAGTAACTCGTTGATGATCTTGTTGGAGAAGTTCAAATGCTCCAACATTATTGTCTCTTACTCCATGCGTAGCCCATAAAGTTGTTTCTTCAAGTACAGCTTGTTGGAAAGGTCCTTTGTCATATATGATGTTTCTAACCTTGACCACAAATCCGTAATCGTCTCTTCATCCACCACGTTGTACATGACCTCATCTGCAGGGCGTAATTGGATCGTGCTTGCCGCTTTCAGATCCAACTCCTCCCAATCTTCATCTGATATGCTCACAGTTTTGCTGACTTTCTCTGCAGGATTTTGTGAAAACCATGTTGCACCAACAATGTTTTCATCCTCTTTTGCCATAACTGAAGTTTCCTTTGCCATTGAATTCTCGAGCTCAAACTTGTTCGGAAAAATTTCAATCTTCGACCTATCGCCTTATCGTCAACCTTATGCACTGATACCAATTGTTGTGCCACCATACCTCTGATAATAATTGTTGAGACCACACCAACAATTGGGTTATGGCATCAACCGTTGTGCATGCCCAAGACCGTGATCGACGTTGTAGAACCGTGACAATATGTGATACTTGCAAAAGAAAACTATTGTAGAGAAAACTAGTAATACCAAGACAAAAAAGTAGAAAAGAACACGAGAATTTAACGTGGTTCGGTTCAAACTTGGCCTACGTCCACAAGGAGATGACTTGAGAGAGTTTTATTAATAAACTTAGTACAAGAGATCTAACATTTCTCTTAATTCCCACGAGAGTATTCACTTTCTCCTTGAATCCCTCTAGATTACAAGAGTGTCCCTTCTCTCTTTGCACTGTCACCTACCTCTCTCTTTACATTGGCTTCCTTTACACCCTTCGTGTTGTTACAAACTAGGTAACAATCTTCATTTATAGAGTTATATAATATAAATCATATTAAGACTCTGAGATGACCTAGGCCGTCGGATACTTGAAGAACTTGATCAATCCTTGTAGGAATTAATTTTCTTGATTTAGAAGAATTCTAGACCCTTCAAACTATAGAAACAAATCTTTATTGAATAGAAAATGATTCCTATTCAAACTCCACAAGAAAAGGAAATAAACGCGCTAAAAAAGAAAACATGAATCTTGTTTGGGCTATTGGTTGTCGACAGGTCAGCTCGGGTTGTCGACAAGCCCTTGTCGACAGGCCTTAAGGGCTGTCAAAAATCTGGACGGGGGTGCCTCTCTATTAAGTGTTGTCGACAGCCATGTGTGTGCAGTCGACAGGCCTATTGACTGCCAAACAGTTTCTTGATCTGCTTATTTTTCAAGTTCTTCTCCAATTTTGATTGGATCTTCTTTGTTCATCAGCCCTTCTTGAAAACAAGGCAAATTTACAACAATCTGATGTATTCTGAGAGTTAAATTTTGCAAAGCCTATGAAAGACCTCGTGTACTAGTTAACTGAATCAATGAAAGATTATTATAGATTTTCCTCAAAATCGTGTGAGATTACCCTTTATACCAAATTCTCACTTGAGTGTGAAACCTAAAGAAACCTATCTTAGGAGTGTGAAACCCTAGCTAGCCAATCCCCTTCCTCTCCCTCTCCTCTTCTAAAACCCTAATCCCTCTTCAAAATCCTAAGCCTAAGCTCTTTCCTTGAAATTCCTGAAAATCCTAAAAAGAAATAGAACACAATTCAAAATCCCCACAAATTCCCCACCAAAATCACAAAAGTTAATGTAGGAGCATTGTTCATCCATCTTCCCTCCACTTTCAACACCCAAAACCCTGACCTTGCCCTCTGCAGCTGCCACCCACGCCTTCGCTCGTCAACCACCTCTTCCCCCTCCCTCACTCGCGAGTCGACTGCTCCGTCTCCTTCCTCTTCTCCTCTCGGTTGCAGCCCTGCCGCGCAACTCTTGTTGCCACCAACCTCCTCCCTCTCCTTCGCGCTCCAACACCACCACTGTGTCAGCCGCCTCTCTCTCCTCTGCCACTACCATCGCCAACAGCTCGCCACCAACCCTCTCGGCCTCCTCTCCTCGACTACACCCACCATCGTCCTGACTCTTCATCGTTGTCGACGGCTCCCCTCATCGGCCTCGACAACCCGCCGCCACGACTTGCGACAACCACCGCCTCTGACGCCGCCACCGCCCTCCTCTGTCGCCCTGCTTCTCTGTTAAGTCATCGGCACGACGAGTGCAAATTGTCGCCATCTCAAAGCAACTAAAGAACAATTCGTTAGTTTCAGAACCAACCGACCCTCTAGCATAACCTGATCTACCAAGTCGAAGTGACTGAACAAAAGCCCAGATCAAATCGAGTTCAGATTCTGACCTGTTGCAACCCATTCAGCAGATCCGACTTGGATCCATTTCTTAAAGCAACCTGAACCCAACCCGGTTCTTCACAGATCTGACCCGCGAAGCTACAGTGCAGATCCGCTAAGATCCGCTAACAGAGGAACATACTCGTTAAGCTTCAGATTTCGTTATCGGGTCATATCTCAACCATTCGGAGTCTGATTCACACAATTCTTGAAGTGTTGGAACCGTGATAGCCAGAGCTACGCGTCTACAGGCTTCACAAAGATACTGAGATCAACATGATCCTCAATAGGTACATTTTTTATCCATATTTGTTATTTAGAGTCATACTCTGAGGTTTTATTGATTTTAACTACTATCCACAAAGTGAGATGTGTGTATCTGTTTACTCTTGATCTGCTAGTCTAAATATTGATCGTAGAACCTTTACTTGCATAACATATTTATTATTTTCAATTGATTCACGATTAAACTGGATTATTCTATGAGTGTTCTTTGTTAAACACATCTGCTGTGTTATTAGTTTTAATCTTTCCTGCCCAACAATCGTAACTTATTGGTGAAGCGTGAGTTTAGTAATATTTTTCGAACACTCATACATGTTTCACCTCAATTTGGTATCAGGGCACGGTTATGCTAGGATTTGCATTATCTAGGCACTTGCTATAATTTTTATCATTTTCTTGAATTTAGAATTTAGACGTTATTCAAAATAAAATAAAAATAATAAAACAAAAAAGTAAATTAGTTTAACATTTAGTTTAGAGTCGTGTCTTCTCTTACCTTTGGGAGAGTTTAGTCAATCCCCCATTACCCTGATGTATTCCCAACCAACATTGACACTTGATGACCTAATAGCTAAGCTTGGTGTCCTGATCCAGTCCCTCAACCAAGAAAAAAATAAGGTGCTCCAGCTAGTGAACAACCTATGACTGCGCAACTTCTAGTGCAGCCACATTCCATGTGCGACCTTCAACCCGCTACTGATCAAAGAATGCCAGTATCTAGACCTCCCCTACCTACCCAGCCTCATGGGTCTAATACGCTTCCTCCACCCCACCTAAGAAGGATGTTAAGGGCAAGAATGCCGAAATAGATAACAGAAACAAAGGCACCCAAAAAAATTTCTACGATTAGCACCGTTAGAATATTACGAAGGGTAATAAGATCATCAGAAAACTCTGTCAGAATCAATAGTAATATCACTAGAGGGTAATGCAGATATATTTCTTACCAGTTTGTGATTCAAAAATTGAATAGCAAAATATATTGGCACAGGTATAGTAGAAGTACGTCTTATAAAAACTCTAGTTGATTCTCCAAACCGGTGAGGGAGTTTTGGTTCTCCATGTACAAATAACAATGTACCCAGATCTATATCAACCGATGATGGAGTATGCACGAATGACGGATCTTGAACAAGAAAAAACATATTGTTGTCCTCGAACTCTAAGAAAGAAGACTCATGGATCTAGTACCCTTCCAGCCCCACCTAAGAATGATGTTAAGGGCAAGAACGCTGAAATAGATAACAGAGACAATACCAAAAAAATTCTAAAATTAGCATCGTTGCTAAACGAAATAAGTGCTAAGGTATGGGCATATAGCTGTTGATTGCACCAGTCCGGTTAAGATTGCTATTATTAACGGAGTTTTAATTGTATCCCTTAAGTCTGAAAGCACTATTTCTCCAGGAATCACTCCTGTAATTAAGGAATTTAGTATTGCTTCTCCGGCTATCGTAGTTGTTGTCCCTGCTATCGCTGCAAAACTATCACCGTCTTTTCCCTTCACTGGTTCTGTTGTCGACTCTACCTTCCCTTTCACCACTTACTGCTGCTCCCTCCTATTCCCCCAATGTCATGACATGCTCTGATCGTCATCCCCTTCCCCCTCTATTATCGACCCTACTGGCCACGCTACTGCCGACCCGACACTCTTTGTTTTTACCGCTTCTCTTGTGTACCTCTGTAGATGAACATGTTAGAAATTGAGATTTCAAGTTATCTACCGTTGAATTCGCCTATGATACATCTGTCAATAACACAATAGATAAAAAGCCTCATGAAATTGTTTATGGTGTTAGACATATCATATCCCTATAGCTGAAAACTATAGAGCATCTGAGTCTAAAATTGCATCACACATGCACGAATTACACAAGAAATAAGTAATAAGATTGCTCAAAATAATGCTGACTACAAGTTGCGAGCTAATTTACGAACAGATTAAAAAATTTTAATGTTGGTGATATTGTTAAAAGTTGCATGCTTATAGTGTTAATCCATTACAAAGCTTGAATTAATCGAACAATAATGATTATGTTATATTTTTTTGGTGTCAATTCTACTTTCAATGTTAAAAATCTAGTGGATTATAAGGGTCTTGATTTTATCTCACTGGTTGAAGAACCTTCCCCTGAGCCTATTTAGAGAGCCTTTCCCTTCCTCCACTCTAAAATATTTACCTAACACAGCAGATAAAGTTGATAAAATATTAGATGATGAGATTATCACCCTGGTGACGGTGGGACTCGAATGATCCGTTGGAAAGAGAAAGCAGACTGATGATGCACGGATTGACCTAGATATTGTGGAGCAATATGAGAACATTTCTACACTAGACTCGACGGGGTCGAGTCATCTTCCACCCATGGAGAATGATGCGAACATCCAACCACGACCTTTGCGTGTATATCATCGTTGGAGAAGACGAGTCGCTTTGATTTTGTTTAAGTAGTTCAAGTAGTCTTTAGATATTTTCTTTTATTCTAATTTTTGTTTTTTATT
Organism: Agave tequilana; assembly: GCA_038442645.1. Taxonomy (NCBI): domain Eukaryota; kingdom Viridiplantae; phylum Streptophyta; class Magnoliopsida; order Asparagales; family Asparagaceae; genus Agave; species Agave tequilana. Next base: position 148,496 of record JAVJIF010012238.1, on the reverse strand, counting down.
TTTTTATTAGTTTTAGTACCACATCGGATGTATTCTGAGAGTTAGATTTTGTAAAGCTTATAAAAGGCCTCATGTACTGGTTAATTGAATCAATAAATGATTATTATGAAATTTTCTCAAACTTGTGTAAGGTTACCCTCTCCCAATCTCTTTGAGTGTGAAACCCTAAAGAAATCCTAGTTTAGGAGTGTGAAACCCTAACTAGCATGTCCCTTTTCCTTTCCCTTCTCTCTTTTAAAACCCTAATCCCTCTTCAAAATCCTAAGCCTAACCTCTTTCCTTGAAATTCCTAAAAATCCCCCAAAAAAAAAATATATTATTCAAAATTTCCCACAAAATCCCCACCAAAATCACAAAAGTTACTATAGTAGTATTGTTCATCCATCTTCCCCTCACCTTACACCCCCTAACCATGCGCTCTACAGCCGCCACCCACGCCTCCCCTTGACAACCACCTCTTCCTCCTCCCTCACCCACCTGCTACCCTCCTTCCCCTTCTCTCCTCTCGATTGTGGTCCTGTCGTCCAACTCTTGCGCCACCCGACCTCCTCTCTCTCCTACGAGCCGCCAACACCACTACCGCATCGGCCTCTTCTCTTCTCTACCACTACCCTCGCCAACAGCCAACCGCCACCCCTCCGGCCTCCTCTCCTCGACTACACCCAACCACATTCCTGACTCCTCGTCATTGACGGCTTCCCTCACCGGCCTCGACAAACCGCCGCCACGACTGGTGACAACCGCCGCCTCCGACACCGTCACTGCCAGACCACTGTCGTCGCCTTGCTTTCTCTGCCAAGTCGTTGGCATGACAACACACGATCTCCATCTCAAAGCAACTAAAGAACAGTTTGGGTTTAGTTTCAGAACCAACTCAGCCCGCTAGCACAAACCGATCTACCAAGTCGAAGTCATTGAACCCAAACCCAGATCCAATCGGATTCAGATTCTGACTTGTTGTAACCCGTTCAGCAGGTCCGGCCGGATCCATTTCTTAAAGCAACCTGAACCAGACCCGGTTCATCACAGATCCGACCCGCGAAGCTACAGTGCAGACCAACTAACAAAGGAACAGACACGTTAAGGTTGGGTTTCATTATTGGGCCATATCTCAACCGTTCGAAGTCTGATTCGCCCAATTCTCGAAGCGTTAGATCCGTGACAACCAGAGTTACGTATCTATAGGCTTCACAAGGATACTAAGATCGACGTGATCCTCAATAGGTACCTTTTTCTGATCAAAATATGTTATTTAGAGTCTGATACTTTCACTAAGATTTATTGATTTTAACTACTGTCCACAAAGTGAGATTGTGCGTATCTATTTACTCTTAATTTGCTAGTCTAAATATTGATCGTAGAATCTTTGCTTGCATAACATATTTATTATCTTTGATTCACGATTAAACTGAATTAGTCTACCTGTGTTCTTTGTTAAACTCATCTACTGCATTATTAGTTTTAATCCTTCCTACCCAACTTATCGGTGAAGCGTGTTTAGTAATATTATCGCTAATTTTCGAATACTCATACCGCATTTCAGCTCAATTTGGTATGGGAGCACGATTAGGGTAGGATTTGCATCATCTACGCACTTATTAAAAATTTTATCACTTTGTTGCATTTAGAATTTAGACCTTATTCAAAATAAAATAAACATAATAAAATAAACGATAAAAAATAAATTAGTTTAACATCTAGTTTAGAGTCGTGTCTTCCCTTACATCAAGAAGAGTAGTCAATCCCCATTACCCCGATGTATTCCCAACCGACAGTGACACTTGATGACTTAATAGCTAAGCTTGGTGTCCTGATCCAGTCTCTCAACCAAGGACAGGAACAAGTTGCTCCAGCTAGTGAACAACTACAACTGCGTAACTTCTAGCGCAGCCACATGCCATGCGTGACCTCCAACCTGCTACTGATCAAAGAATGCTAGTGTCTAGACCTCCCTACCTATCCAGCCTCATAAGTCTACTACCCTACCACACCCACCTAATAATGATGTTAAGGCAAGAACGCCGAAATAGATAACAGAAATACACCAAAAAGAAATTTTCCAAGATTAGCACCTTGCTAATGCAATAAGTGCCAAGGGTCATGGTTCACAGTCGCGGTCTCGGCCGCCGACTCGGCGGGTACTGAGACGGATCGTTCTCGGCGACTCGGATCGGTATCGGGCGATACGCGCAAAACGCTACATAGAAAGCTCAAAAAATTCTGAAAAAATCACGACAAATCTTTATAAAATATAGATATCCACATTCATGTATTACATGTCCAAAATATATCACCTAGCACACTAAATATAAAGCGAAGTATAAATACACGCGTCGTCGGTTGCAATATATCAAAATACATGCACAATATAGTAAATTGCACAAACTACATTCATAAATACATGCTAATGTAGTTATTTTCACATTGAATTGCAATGAGGTACAAAATCATCATCATAATGCCGAGTCGACCGAGTCAACTCCGATTCTCGACCGAGCCGGTCTCCTCTGAGTTGAGTCGACCGACTCGTGACTCGGAGTCGTCTCGGAGCGGGCGAGACGGATACGACTCGCCGACTCGTCTCCGACTCGGCAGAGTCTTTGAACCATGCCAAGGGTATGTGCATATAGCTGTCGACTGCACCAGTCCTGTTAAGATTGCCATTATTAACGGAGTTTCTATTGTAGCCCTTGATTTTGAAAGCATTATTTCTCCAGGAATCACTCCCGTAATTAAGAAGTTTAGTATTGCTTTCCGGCTACCGCAATTGTTGTCTCTTGCTACCGCAGCCACAACTATCGCCCGTCTTTTTTCTTTCCTGGCTCTGTTGTCGACTCTACCTTCCCCTCCATCACTTGTTACTGCTCCCTCCTATTTCCCTACTGTCGTTGCTGATTTGATCACCACCTTCCTCTCTAATGTCGACCCCTACTGTCATTATCTACTTTGGTCGTCACCCTCTTCCTCCTCTATTGCCGACACCATCATCTTCTTCTTTTGTTTTACAGCTTCTCTTGCGTACCCCCGTCGATGAACACGTTGAAAATGAGATTTCAAGTTGTCTACCGCTGAATTCGCCTATGATACATCTGTCAATAAGACAATAAATAAAAAGCCTCATGAAATTGTTTATGGTGTTGGACCGAGGCAACCCATAGATCATATCCCTATGGTTGAACACTATAGAGCATCTGAGTCTAAATTTGCATCACACGTGCACGAATTACACAAAAAAACGGTGATAAGGTTGCTAAAAATAATGCCAACTACAAGTTACGAGCTGACATTAGGAACATATAAAAAAAATTAATGTTGGTGATGTTAAAAAGTCGTATGCTTGTAGTGATGATCCATTTTAAATCTTGAATAAATTGAACAAAAATGGTCATGTTATAGATATCAGTTCTACTTTCAATGTCAAACCCATATGTTGTGTTATTAATTTTTAATCCTTCCTACCCAACGATCGTAACTTGCTGGTAAAGCGTGAATTTAGTAATATAATCACTAATTTTCGGATACTCGTACACGTTTCACAACATATACATTCTGAACAGGGTTGGGATTCATTCTGAGCAGAAATATTAAGGTGCTTTTTATAGTAGTAAGGATGATTGCTCAGTAAATTTCATCAAAATCACCAAAATTTTAGTTGAAATTGTCTTAGTTACTGCATTTCTTTCTCTTACTTGGACAAAATAGATAAAGATCAGGCTTCTAGATCTCAATTGAAATAAACTACGATTTAGATATAGCTACGAATATCATATTTAGATAAATATGTCATGGACTCATGGGTAATTGTTTTATCCTTGATACTGACAGTTTCCTTCGCTATCAACATTAGTTTTTCTTATATTTAGTACCACCAAAGCCTTTTTCCATTATTAATGTTCCATCTCTTCAAACCTTCTAGTACTTCGAGGAATTTAATTGTCATTCTTTTGTATTAAAGTATCATCAACAAGGCAAATGACACTATTCTAAGGCACCAAATAGGTTGGATTTAAAACATGTAGACTTGTTACAATACCATATCCAAGTTTTAAATTTAAACTTGTTGAAACAAGAAAAGGACATTTATAACAAAGCATCATAGTCTAAATGTTGAAGCCTAGAACAAACCATTTTTCATGTCTCAAGCGATAACGCATGAGAAGGAAACAAAATTCAATAGAACATGAACCGAATGAATACTTTTGTTAGTCGATTTCTTACCTGAGTTTGATAATTCCAAATGCATACGCTTCCAGAGTATAGACTTGCAAGAATCCTACAGAAAATTACATCACAGTTACTTAAATAACAACAAATGAAATGATCCTAAAAGTAAATGGAATGGGACTTCTAGTTACCATGGTTCCGTTGGATGCAGATCCACTGATTTAACTCGTTCTGACCTTTGCGCAAGTTTTCTCTGATTCATTGATCACAGAGTGAGCAAACTCACAACACAAATTTAAAGAAGTTAACAAAAAACAGCATGAGTGCAAATACCTTGATTTCGAGTCTGAGAGGCTGCAACCATCGCCGAAAACACAAGCAATAGATAAACACAAAGATCCGTTAGATTTCACTTAACATACAAATCGTTACACAATCCCAAGCCCTAATGGATCGAAGCTAATCAATAAAAGAATTTCACAATGTAATCAAAATTAACGCCAACACTGAATTCACTGCTTCCTTAAAATCAAAATCAATAAACAGCCAGATCTAATTCCAGTTCAATCGAGAAGATCAACAGAGAGAGGAATGAAGACCTACCATCTTTCCCGCGAAGTGGAGCCCGAAGCTGGACTACGGCGAAAATTTTGCAGATCGAGGAGCCGGAGCCCTAGATATCTAGGGTTTCTCGAGGCCCGATCGCGGCGAGAGAGGTAGAAGGGCGCGAGATCCGTTGAATCTTCGGTTCGCTTCTCTGATAAGAATCGCGATCGAGAGAGAGGAAAATTGAAGTTTTTAGTTGAGGAAAAATAGAAATGTTACAGAAAGAGACACGGGTGTTGCTAATTTTACGAAACTAGCCCGAGCGAGTCGGGCAGACTTTAGTCATCGGCTTCCTTCTGTGTTTCTCCTGATGCCTTGAATTAGGGCCTCTTTGGCTTGACATATGAGTGGAAGGAGAAAGTGTAAGTGAAAAAAAAATGAAGATGAGAAGTGTGAGTGTAATAAAAAATTGAGATTTATGTAATTTTTATTTTTGATATTTGATTGTAATGTAAAAGTGTAAGTGAAAAAATATATTGTGTTTTTTGTATTTGATTAGTAATGTGAAAGTGAAAATGAGAAAGGTCAACAAAATTGAGAATAAATAATATTAAATTAAATATTAATTCTGAAATAATGTTTTGGACTGTTCTTGGAGTGAAAGTAAGATTTAATGTCATCAAATTTTAATGTATTAAGATACAACCTATTACAATGTGATTTACATGGTCACAAAATTAATTGTAGCACCTTGAAAGTGGGAAGAAGGTAGTGTAAAAAAGATGTGTAAAAGAGAAAAAGAAAAAAGATTTTTTCATTTCTCATTTTCTATTTTCGGTGCAAAATAAACAAGAGAAATGGGAAATGAGTTTTCTCACTTCCCATTTTCCTCCCACTCTCAGAAATCCAAACACGTCCTAGTGAAACCCTGAAAATACAAACTAAAATATGAAACTCAAATAGAACAACAGTGTTCGATAAAAAGATTTTTCGTTGAAGGTTTTTTAAACTGTTGAAAAAAAATTCCAAAATTGTTGCACTGCAATAAAAGTTGTCAAGGGTGGCAATGGGGCCAATAGGCTGACCTAATCCAACCAATCCTTAAAATCACATTGAATTTCATCTGATAGGATTTGGATAGTATAAATTTTTTTTGGTCTCTTATCGGACCAAGAAAAAGATTCTTAATAAATCGAAGAATATTATATGATTTGATTTGCTTAGTCCAAGCTAAATCATTTCTTCTACTTAAACATAAGGGAAAGTCCAGAGGACCCCTAACGCTTGGACCACCTTCACAAATATCTCCCAACTTTCATTTTCATTCATCCCCCCACCACCACCAAATTTCTAATATTCGTTAAATTCGGATTGTCAAGTATCCAAAATGCTCTTATTTATGTTTCAACTGCTCTCAGTCCCTTTTCTTCTCCAAACTTAAATCCTATTACATACATATTTTCGAAAAAAACACTTCAACATCTTTTGATCAGGGCTGTTTGTAAGATCACCTAGAGGGGGGGTGAATAGGTGATGGCTAATCTAATGGTCACTTATGAACAAATAATGCGGAATTTAAAACTAAGATGACCAAATTAAACTTCTTTTAATTAAACACTTATGTATAACACAAGAGTGTTGCCGAATTCCCCTTGCGAGGCTCTGGACAAGCTCCTCTAGATTCCCCTGAATGGGTTGAGGTGCCGCGTTGGCTCTCTTGGTTGAATACTAGTGTAACAACAATCCCAAGCAAGTATAGCAATTTAAGCACAAGGGTATATCAAGCATGTAAAGTAAAGACAATGAAAGTAATGCAAGATATAAAAGAGACAAAGAGAGAAAGAGAGCAAGAGTGAGCAATCGCAAACACAAAGGGTTTGTTTCGAGGTTCGAGCACACTTGCTCTACATCCCCGCCTTCGACACACGAAGGGTTTCCACTATGCAAGATCCCAATGGATCTCTCCTCGGTGCCGCAACACCTACAAGCTCTCGGACTCCCAGGTCCCGTACACACGCAAGCCCACTAGCTTGCCGAGGCCGCACCTCGAACCAAAGAGTTCACAACCGAACTCCACACCACAACGAGCACACTTGCCCGTATCCTCAAAGAACAAAGAAAATCTCTTTGATGATCACAACACTTGATCACCTAAAGAGCACTCTCACTACAACACACCTATAGGAATATCTAGCAATGGAAAGCTCAAGTGTGGTGTGAGAAAAGCAAGGAAAGAAAGCTTTGGTGAAAAACTCAAAGAATCACTTTTACACTCTCTTGATAAAACTTCCCTTTAGATAGGAAATATTTGCTCACTTTTTGTGGAGAAAACTCTTCTAAAAGTATCAGAAAAACAGGCTCAAGAAGTCTCCAAAATCTTGTGTGAAAACAATGACAAAAACCCCAATTTATAGGCTGCCAGAAAACTAGCCGTTGGTTCTGTCAGCACTGCCGGTCGACCGGGCCGGTCGACCGCCAACGGTCAAAAATCCGACCGTTGGAGCCTCCGGTCGACCGTCCCGGTCGACCGAGCCACTGGAGCAGAGAGTAAACTCTCTGTCGGTCGACCGGCACGGTCGGCCGATATTTCCTGAGAGCAAAGCTCTCTGAACCGGTCGACCGTCCCGGTCGACCGATCTCCAGTGCACGAAGGCGTGCACGTCTGTGCACGTCGGTCGACTGATCCGGTCGACCGACTTCAGACTCGGTCGACCGGTCCAGTCGACCGCTGAAGCCTGAAACAGTTTGCACAGTTACGGGATTTGAAAATAGGTCTTTTAACTTAATAAAAATCCCATAAATTCACAGTAAATCTAAAAAATAGTTTTAATCACAATAAAAACTGTTTTTCTAAAAACATGTTTTTCCAAAACTTGTTTTTCCATAACTTCTAAAAACAAGATATTTTGAACTTATTAAAGCATAGTGTGTATGGATATGATCCATTACACAATCAATATGAAATATCTATGTTTTTGACATTAAGCTCTAATCATGATTTTGGTTTAAAGATATGAACTATGAAATACAAAAATCCAAGATAAATATTTTGTCACAAAGAAAAATCTTTTTCTAAATAAAAATTCTTTTCTAAGACATAGAAATCTTTCATGAAAGCAATCCTATCAAGAGTTCTATCAAGAGTGTGTGTGTGATATAACTTGAGCAATCCACCAACTATCTATCCTTTACATTTTATCTAAAATAAAAATACAAATCTTATACCTAGACACAAGTCTTGATCTTGAAGTCTTCCCTTGAAGTCTTCTCATCTTCTTGACTTGGTCCAAATACAATCCACCGAGCTCATCTCTAGATGTGTTCTTGATGCATAGGCTCGTGAATCAACCGGTGCTAGCTTCCAACTTGTCTTTAAATCCTTTGTTGAAGCTCCACACCTACTAAGATCTTGATAATGAATCTGTCACTAATTAAACACAAGATCATTAGTAATCATAACTTCATGAGTTGATCATCATCAAAATAGAGTGATGGGCCTTTGGGCCAACACTGTTTGGTTAGGGGTGGAAGTGGAGAAGTGAGGAAGTAGTAATAGTTTCTTTTGGAACTTGAGAATTGATTAGTAAGTTTTCTGGTGTCTGAATGTTGTTGGGAAGTATGGTTTGAAAATGTTATGTCCTTTCCGGTATTTGGATGGTAATGTGTGAGTGAAACTGAAAAATTTGACTACAAAGATGATCGCAAAATAATATTAGAATAAAAATAATGAAGAAAAATAGAAATTAGACTGTAATTAGAATGCAAGTGAGATTTACATGATCACAAAATTAACTGTTTTGTATTACAACTTATAAATGAGATTTACATGACCACAAAATCAACTGTAGCACATTGGAAGTGAGGAAATGATTGTGTAAAAGAGAAAAGAGAAGAGAAAAAAGAGTTTCTCATTTCTTTTTTTCCTACTGTTTGGATAGATAAGGAAGTAAGAAATGACACTTCCTCATTTTCTTACTTCCGCCCACTTTCATGAATCCAAACAACCATCATCAAAATCAACTCCTTTTCCTCTCTCCCAAACCCAATTCTCTCTCCCTCTCTCTCCCTCCCCTTTGTCGACCACCAAATCAAAATTCAACGTCTCTTTCTCTACAGAGTTAAGCTTAACGTCTCTCTCTCTCTACGGCACCTTGTTGGCCACCGAGTCAAGCTCAACATAACAATTTTGATTTTAATGCTCTCAATTTTGAACTGAATCTAAAGTTCCAGAATGGATTGATATATTATACACATATTTGATTGTTAGTGCAAATTGATTATATTGTTGTTATTACAAGAAGATGGCACATATATGTTAAATCCAAACATAGGATCAAGCTGCTTCTCTAATGCATTTCTAAAATAAATTGATACTAAACTTTATCAAATTTGGAACTGAATCCAATGCTCTCAATCAATTGATGTATGTACACATTCATGAGTATTAGAACAAATTGATTGTATTTGTTGTTACAATAGAGAAATAGCACCTGAAAAACGAGAGATCTCCCACATCTTCGCCCCTCCACCTCTTCCCTCCTCACAGATAACAGATCTCCTCGCTTCCCATCATGCTTATATTCCTTCTCATCGTCATGTCTTGTCCGTCCATAAATTTTCTCCTATACCTCTTCCCCTCGGTGATCCCTTCCTCCTCCACCTTGGATCGAACCTTGAGCCCGCCCACATCGGTGAACGAGCCCTAGACCTGATAATGTTCCTTTCCATTGTGAACACTAGGCCCGACCCCATCACATGCACCAGCTTCTCCATCGACACTACCTTCGTAGAGCTCTCGCTATGCCACCCTAACTCTAACTTGATCTTCAAGAGAGAGAGAGAAAATTATGCTTGGCTTTGGCTTTTAAATTGGAAGACAGAGAGAGAGAGAGAGAGAGTTGGGTTTGGGAAAGAGTGAAAAGGAAGTGGTTTAGAGAGAGAGAGGGGTAAGTCTGAGTTTAAGGAGAGAATGAAATGAAATGGTTTTGAGGAATAAGAAGAGGTTGAACTAGTTTTAATTAAAAAAGGCTACTTGGGTGATTGGACAATTCATTTTAATAGAAGTTAGAGATTCGACAATGGGACGGGGGAAGTGAACGAAATGAACATTGAGAGATATTGTTGAAAGTGGTCTAATCATTGGGTTTTTCGATATTCCCAAAGCATAACTTATATATTATTATTGATCATGCTTTGGTATCTCTAATATTTCTATATAAAAATGAAATCGCCCCCCAACAATCCACCCCTCCCTTAAAAAAAATAAGCAAACAAAATATAAAAAACATGAAAGCAATAAAATCTTCTCAAAGTTTATTTGGTTATTAACGGCAAAAAATTTTTTTGGGAGAAATATTGGTTTGGAAAAAATCCTTAAATTAAATCCAAATTCGATGAATTATTGAGTTTAGATCCTCAAGTGGGTTCTATTTTCTTAGCTTTATTTTGTTTATAGTTTTTATAACGAATATAATATTGGAAGATTTGACCCTGATCGAATTAATCATTTACATATTTTACAGTAAAGGGATAAATTGTTCTTTTAAAAACCTATGTTTAGATTTCTTCTTGGCAAGTTTAATTTTTTTTTGTGTGTGTGTATTGGGGGGTGGGGGGTAATATATTTGTATATTCTTCTCTCACTTTTAAGTACTTAACTGTGGCATCTTGTTTTCAACTTTCATTCACATGTCACTTTTGCTTCTCATGACCTTGTTTCCTCACTGTCATTTTTATATAATCATTTCGGCTCGATGTGTCAAATTTAAAAGACTTTATCCTATTGTGATCTATAAAGAGGTACATTCAAAATTAAAGCAGTACTATGCTAGCACAAAATTATTAATGAAATTTAAATTGATACCGAAGAAACTTATTGTCTCCAACAATAAGTATCGAAAGATTTAGAATAACAACACGGAACCAACGATAATAATCTATATTTCGTATCGATATAATGGAGACAAAGATGCTTAGAATTGGCTTTACCAATCTAAAAAATTATCCATCCTTGACAAGGAGATGACAAGTTAAAAATCTTATAAAGAAAAAAATAAATGCGAAAGAAAACTAGGAGAAGGATAAAAACAAATTTTTTTTTTTCAATGAGCTCAATGAGTTGACAGACTCCCAAAAAAAAAAAAAAAGAAAAAAACGCCGACCTAGTTGCGGCCGACCTAGCCGCGGCAGCCGATCTCCCCACCACCCCACATCCAGGGGGTAAAAGAACGAGGAGAGCGAGAGTGACGCTCTCTCAGGGTTGAATCTTCCATGGTTGATTCCTGCCTTGTCTCCTCTTCAGCTATTGTTCCCTCATTTTTCTTTCCTTGTTTCTCTCCCTGGTCTGCATTTTCTTGGTGACTCCCATCCCCTTTTTAGGGCTGGTGAGAACCGCTGGTGATTTCTCTTGGTCGACCAATTTGGTTCTATGAGACCGGGCACTAGATCCCGTGTTGGGATCTCTCAGGATGTTGATGGAAGGTTGTCGGAGGGTGCTTCCGGAGATGAGGCACCGCCGCCTGTCCATGCTCAGCAGAAGCTCGTTGGTGCTGCAGATGTAGTGCGGCAGCAGTTTAATGATGATGTGCAGGTGGACATTGCCTCTGCTTCTTCCGACTCTGAAGATGCTGGGGGTGATGAGGGGAGAGGTGGGGATCGAAGGGTGTTGGTTTCCCACTTATTGCCGAAGACTGGTGAATCGGTGGCAGCCAAGGTGTTTGATGGAATGCCACAGTTGGACTCTGCTGATATTGAGAAGAATCGGGGGTTTGGTTCTGTTGTAGTGGGTACTCAGAAGGGGGCTGCTCCTGTTAAGAGAGCCCCGTGGGTTAACTTGTTCAAAGAAAACCGCAACTTGGGCAAGGGCATCAAATTGGATATGGTGGATTCCGTGGAGGATATATTGCATATTACAGATGAGGATGTTGATGATGTTGCAGAGATATGGGGATTTTGTTTAGTGGGCCTATTTTCAGGTCGATTCCCTGGCATGGATGCGGTCAGGACTATTCGTGAGGGGTGGAAGGTTGAATGTAAACACTGGATCCATCGTTCGGGATGGATAGTATTTAAATTTACGTCGGAGGAGGATAGACTTAGTGTCTTGAATGGGGGACCATACTTTATCTATGGAAGAAGCTTGATGCTGAAGAACATGCCAAGGTGCTTTAGATTTGGAGGTGAAGAGTTTGTTACAGTTCCGGTTTGGGTTCAATTACCGGACCTACCACTTGACTGTTGGAATGCACGCGCTTTGAGCAAAATTGCGTCCAGAATTGGGAAACCCATCACCACCGATAAGATGACCTTAACTAAAGAGAGGCTTTCCTTTGCTAGGGTGATGGTGGAGGTGGATGCTTCCAAGAAACTCGTTTCATCGGTGGAAATTAAGCTTCCGACTGGTGATATTTATGACCAATTAGTGATATTCGAGGTTACACCAAAATACTGTAAGAAATGTAAGGTGTTTGGTCATATTGAGGGTGATTGTAACAAAGTATTGGAAGGGACAAAGCAATCTGCTTATGTGTCTAGGAGGATGGTCCGGCCAGGTTGGATGGCTATGCACAAGAAGAGGGAGACTAGTGGGAATATGAAAGCTGCCATGGCGCCAGTGGCCACGGCTGTGCCTATGGGTGCTCAGTCGGTGAATCGGGATGTCGTGGTGATGCAGAGTGATGTACTGATTGGGGGCAGTAAGCCTGGTAAGGGTAATCCGGACCCTATTCTGCTGCCAGAAAAGTTTGTTCTGGCAGCAGAAATTTCTGCTCCAGAACAGTCCGAGCTACGACCGGTTGACGCTGGATTGCAACGGCTACCTGATGCGGGATTGGGACAAGCGGGGACCAGAGTTCTTAATAAAATGAAGCAGAAGATGGGTCCTGAACTTAGATCGGATGCTGCTGACAGTCTTCTATCCGAGGATGAGGGGCATGGTTCGTTGCCGCCTTTGGAGGAATCTTCGGTCCAACTTCGGGAGCCGATCACTGTAGGTGGCAGGGAGAAGGAGACTGTGGTGGTGACGCAGGGTCGTTAGGCGGTTGTGAGGGAGAATCGGAAATTGACAGCGAAGGGTCTCAGCTTCGCCGCAGTATCTAAAGGAAAAGCGAAGGGGAAATCCCTTCAATCTTCCAAATGAGGCTGGCATTTTGGAATATCAGGGGGTTTCACCTACCCCTGAAACAAAAGGGTGTTGAGGCACTGGTAAGGAAGAGGGAGATTGGTTTAATGGCAGTCTTGGAGACTAAACTTTCGGAGTCTGGACTGGAAGTATTCATGCGTAGGAGGTTTATAGGATGGAAGCAGGTCAACAACTTTGCGGCTCATGGTGGAGGTAGAATCTTAATCCTGTATGACCCATTGAAGATTCATCTGGATACTCTGGAGGTCCTCCCTCAAATTATTCACTGCAGGGTGGTATGTAAGGTATCATCTGTATCTTTCCTTGGTAGTTTTGTTTATGGGTTCCATTCCATTGTGACTAGGAGGAGCCTATGGGAGAACTTAATTAGTTGGGGTGATACTCTGTCGGAGCCTTGGCTTCTGATGGGGGATTTCAACAATATCTTGAGACAGGAGGAGAGGGTGTGTGGTGCGGAGGTGTCACGCTATCAATTTAAAGACTTTACTGAGTGTTGTGATGAATTGGGACTGTCGGACTTGCAGTTCACGGGATGCCACCTGACTTGGACCAATGGTACTGTCTGGTCTAAGTTGGATAGAGTGATGGCCAACCCACTTTGGCACCAGAGGGCCTTCTTCTGCCATGTGGAATTCTTACCTTCTGGTTGTCTATCTGACCATTCCCCTGGAGTAGTTTCTTTACTTGAGCGGCCCCGAACGGTGAATAGACCTTTTCGATTCTGGAATTTCTTGGTAGGTCATGAGGACTTTCGGGAGACTGTTAGATCTGGCTGGGATATTGAGATTGTAGGTTCTCTTCAATTTCAGTTTTGTCGCAAGCTTAAGCTATTGAAGGCCCCGTTGAAAATTCTCAATGAGAGGAACTTTGGGCATATTGCTTCTCGAGCTGATCGGGCTAGGATGCTCCTTAAACTGGCTCAGGTTCAGATCCAATCTCAATTTGATAATTTTGAACTACGGGAGAAGGTTGTGGAGTTGCGTAAGAATGCATTAGCCTTATCTAAGGCGGAGATGGACTACTTTTACCAACTGGCTAAATGCACCTATATTTCTAAATCTGATAAATGCACAAAGTTCTTTCACAGCATTGTGAAAAGAAACAAGGGACGGGGTTATGTGGCGGCTATTTCCAAGGAGGATGGTTCATTGACGGAGTCAACGGAGGAGGTAGCATTGGAATTTCTTCGATATTTCGATGGACTTCTGGGTACTAGTTCTCAAGTTGAGCATGTTGACCCTCAGGTGCTTCAGTGTGGGGAGGTTATCTCCTATCATCAAGCTTGTGATCTGTTGAAGGAGGTTACCTCGGAGGAGATTAAGGAGGCGCTGTTCGGTATTGGGAATGACAAGGCCCCGGGTCCGGATGGGTATAGTGCACTCTTCTTCAAGACGGCGTGGGATATTATTGGTGTTCAGTTCTGTGATGCCGTCAAGGAATTTTTCTTATCAGGATCTCTTCTGAAGCAAATGAATCACACTTTGATTGCTTTGGTGCCTAAATCTGCTCATGCTAATTCTGTGGGTGATTTTCGGCCTATTGCCTGTTGCAATGTGATCTATAAGGTGATTTCTAAAATTATGGCTGCGCGTCTGCGACCTGTGCTCGGTGGAATTATTGATGCTTCGCAATCTGCTTTTGTGGAGGGCCGGAGTATGATTGAAAATATTCATTTGGTCCAAGAGTTATTGCGAAAGTATAACAGGAAGAGGGTATCCCCGAGGTGCTTGATTAAAGTGGACCTCCGGAAAGCTTATGATTCGGTCTCTTGGGAATTCCTTGCTGAGGTGATGACTGGTCTTAAGTTCCGGACAGATTTATTGGATGGATTATGCAATGTGTAACCTCTCCATCTTATTCTATTGGCCTGAATGGAGGGATATGGGGGATGTTCAATGGGATGAAGGGATTGCGACAGGGTGATCCTTTGTCTCCTTTTCTTTTTCTTCTATGCATTGAATATCTGTCGAGGAGTCTAAAGGTGAGAACAAATAGTTTGAGGTTCAAATTCCACCCTCGGTGTGGAAAGCTTAGATTGTCACACCTGGCATTTGCTGATGATCTCATGCTCATGGCTAGAGGGGACATTCCTTCTGTCAGCATTATTATGGATAGCCTCAGGGATTTTGGATTGAAATCGGGATTGTGCGCTAACTTGCTCAAGTCAAGCCTCTTTACGGCAGGTGTATATGGAGAGGAACTTGTTCAAATAAGGCAATTGACTGGTATCCCTGTTGGTGTGATGCCTTTCCGTTATCTCGGTGTCCCGTTGGCGGCTCAGAGGCTGCACTTGGACCATTTTGCACCTTTTGTTGATAAAGTAACTATGTATATTAACTCTTGGATGGCTTCCAGCCTTTCTTTTACGGGTAGAGCTGAGCTTATCAGATCAGTGCTACAAGGAGTGGATTGCTTCTGGCTATCTATTTTTCCGGTACCTGGTGCTATCATAGAGAGGGTAACTCGGCTGTGCAGGAATTTTCTGTGGCATAAACGCCATCATCCGGTTTCTTGGAAATCCATGTGCTTGCCAAAATCGGAAGGTGGATTGGGATTCTGAGATCTAAAAACTTGGAATGATTCCCTGCTAGCTAAATCCTTTTGGAACATTCACAAGAAAAAGGACACTTTATGGGTGCGTTGGGTGCATCATATCTACCTTAAAGGGGATATCTCTGCTTGGGACTGGAAGTGTATAAGGGACGACTCGCCTTTGCTCAAGAGGCTAGTTGCGATTCGTGATAAAATATGCCTTGTAGAAGGGTCTGTTGCGGCGGCAAAGAGGAGGTTATCCTCTTGGGCAGTAGGTGAGCGGATGTGCATATCGTTCGGATATGAGTTTTTTCGACATAAGGGTGCCAGGCTACCTTGGCCAAGCTCAGTTTGGAATTCGTATATCACACCAAAGCATGCTTTTACTCTTTGGCTTGTAGCGCGGAAGAGGCTACCTACAAAAGATAGATTGGCCTTTTTTCAGGTTGAGAAATCGTGTGCACTCTGTGTTGGTAATAAGGAATCGGCAGATCATCTATTCTTTCAATATTCCTTTTCTGCTATGGTTTGGAGATGCATTAGAGACTGGCTGGGTATCTCTCGGAGGATGTCGACTATCTCTAGTGCTCTTAAGTGGATAAAGAAGGGGGTGAAGGGTTCCAGTGGCAAAGCAAAAGCTAAAAAGGTGGCCCTTGCTTGTACTGTTTATCATATTTGGAATGCCCGCAATAGGAAAATTTTTGAAGGCCAGACTCAGGAGGTGGTTTCTACCGTCTTCAAGATTAAGCTGCATATCTATAGGACTGTATTCACTTTGGATCCAAATGCCACTGTGGAGTTTTGAGGGGTCTGGGATTTATGATAGATAAGTTGGGCTGCCAACAGAATTAGTCGACTATTAAGTGTTTATAGTCGACTGCATTCAAGTATAGTCGACTAACCTTTTGGGTTAGTCGACTCCTGTGGCAACAGAGAGGACGTCTACATCCAGATCAACTTTTCAGTCGACTTGACTTTGTGGTTAGTCGACTTGGTGCAAGTATAGTCGACTGGGCTTTCTGACCTAGTCGACTTGGTAGAGATATAGTCGACTAGTCTTTCTGACTTAGTCGACTATCGCAAAAACATAGAATGCAGCTACATCCAGATCGACTTTCCAGTCGACTTGTAATTGGGATTAGTCGACTACACTCTTAGTCGACTAATCTAATTGGTAGTCGACTAATAGTACTTTGATTTTGGGTTGTGGGGATACATTGTAATGTGCTAGTGTGCCATGAATTGGCAGTTTAGGGGAGGCTAATACTGTATAGCTGCTTTGGCTTTCTATCTGTATATACAGGTTTGATAAATAAAATTTACATTCTCCAAAAAAAAAAACAAATTTTAGGTGGTTAACTTTAGAAAGACTATCTCTACCGATAAAAGTGACAAAAAAAGTTTCCTCAATATAAAAAAGAAGAGTACATCAATACAAGACTATCTCCAATAACTTACTAATACTCTCATAAAGGCTCATAAAATAATTCCATTATCACAAAATGGCTTACTAATGCTAGCTAATAAAGTGAATACACATCAAGATTACACCATATATTATATATAGAGAGGGTTAAAATTATGCATCTTTAAAGTGTTAGGAATCAAAACAACAGAGAACGGCAACATCGTAGAATAGTCACCAATCACACGAACAAGTAAATAAAGAAAAGAAAGAGATAACACGATATTTAATGAGGTTCGGCAATTGGCCTACGTCCTCGTGGCAAGGGGAGAGAGTTCTTATTGAATCAACCAATTACAAGTTTAAATATTGGAATAATACCCCTCTATATATAACCAAAGAAGCCACGAAGAAAATAAAACCAAAACACTAAAATCGGATCAGAAATGAATTCGGAATCAGATTTGGAAACAGGTCGTGTATCCACATTAGTTAATTTAAGTCCACTAATCACTCCTATTAGTCGACTAAAAAATATCCTAGTCAACTAGTCTGTAGTGTAACAGATTTGTCAACTCTCTATTTGCATCATTAATCGATTATGCGAAATACCTAATCGACTAGGCTGGGTTCCTCTTGTGCAATCCACCATTGATACGACTGATACACTCTCGTATTTGACACCATTGATTGTATCGATTTTTGGCTAAACTCCAACAGAGTTTAAAAAATCTATCAATAAGATTTTATCCTCTCTCCCCATAATTCTCCACCTCGGTGCAGATTTCTCAAATCTGAGCTGAACACAACATAGCACCATGTCGACTCCAATTTGGCTGACCATTGTGATTGCCTACGTACTCATACCCATGGGTTAAGCCACACATAGTTCAACCAAACGAGCTCCATCGAGCCCAAGCAACTCCGACTAAATCATCAGCAATGAGCCAAACTGACTGAGTTATATGAACCTCCTTACCAATACCGTCATGGAGAACAACACCCTTCAATTTGAGCTTGTAACACTCACAAACTTGAGATTCATACTTCTTCAACCACTTTCGTGAATTTATCTTGGTTCCAATAGCTGCAAACAATTCGATATTATTATCAATGTTTTCAAACTATTTAGCATCTAAATCGGCTACATGATCTCCACCTGATGTCACATCCGGTGAAATCTTTGTTGGCCCAAAGGCCCATCACTCTAGTTTTGATGATGATTAACTCATGTAGTTATAGTACTAATGATCTTGTGTTTATATAGTTTCAGTTATTGATCAAGATCTTAGTAGGTGTTTAGCTTCAACAAAGGAGTTTTGGAGCTAACACATGTAAATTCAAGAGCTCGCGTGTCAAGATCGCATCTAGCACTCGAATGGAGTCAAGCTCTTTGAATCGTGTTTGGATCGAGTCGCTTGGAGCAGGAGTTCTACAAGAAGATTTTGATTTGTGTTTAGTTTAGTTGTGTTTAGATCTTGTGTAAAGATAGGCTAGTGCTAATATGCTCAAGTTCACACACAAGTTCAACATGTTTGGTTTTCGATTTAACTGGTTTTTGGATTTCAATATATATATATATATATATATAATATATATATATATATATTATATATATTATATATATATATATATATGGTTTTCATGAATAGATAGAATCAAAACAATTTACATGGTTTAATGTATATTGGATTTCATCTATATACATATATGCTTCATATATTTAGAAAAACTTATTTTGATGATCCTATTCATGTGTTTAGAGTTTTGTAATTAACAAAACCTATTTTGGATTTTATGTCAAAAATATAGATATATCATTTACATGTGTATTAGATTCTATCCATACACAATATGATTCAAAAGAGTTTAAATATCATGTTTTTGTAGTTATAAGTTTTGGAGAAAACGGATTTTCGTTCAAAATCTAAGTTTTGAAAAATACGATTTTTGGTTTAAAGCTTAATTTTGATATCACAAAAATAGTTTAAATAGTTTGTAATATGTGTTGATTTTTGGTCACACATATTTGTTCTTCAAATATTTAACAAGAACTGATTTTTTTTGAAATTTATGAGAATTTATGGGATTTATTGGAGTTAAAAAGACAAAGTTCAAGTCCCATTATCCCAGCCTGATCCTGCTGGCGGTCGACCGGACGGTCGACCGGACCAGAGGTTGGTCGACCGATCGGTCGACCAATGTGCACGAAGACGTGCACAAGGCCAGCCTAGAAGGCCGGTCGACCGGGCGGTCGATCGACTGTAACTACCCAACTCTCGGGTAATACCGGTCGACCGGAGCCCCAACAGTCAAAAATATGACCATTGGACGGTTGACCGGCTGGTCGACGGAAGCTCAATTTTGACCTTTTCTGCCTAACAACGGCTATATTTTTAAGAGGTTATAAATAGGGCTTCTCTTGGGCTGTTTTCAACAAGATTTCTAAGAGCCTTTCTTCTCATCTTTTCAAGTGTTTAGCAACAAGTTTTTAAAAGAGTTTTTGTGCAAAAAGTTTTATCTTTTATTTGTTTTAAAGTGTTAGAAAAATCAAAGAAAAGAGTCTTTGGGAAATTTGTATTGATCTTTATTTAATATCTATTTGATGTTTTCCTAAGTGTTTTTCTTTGTTATTTTTCTTTCCAAACACTTTATTTTCTCACACTTGAGCTATCATATCTAATCCTATCTATAGGATCATGTTTTGTGAGAAAAATTATTTGCGGTCAATTGTGATCACCAAGTGTTGTTTGTGGTCTATTGTGAATACCAAGTTTGTAATCTTTTCTTTGCTTTGGCTTTGTGCCTATCCCTCTTATGTATAGGTGATTGTGATTAAGCTTTGGGTTTGTGCCTATCCCTCTTGTGTAGAGGTGATTGTGGTTGAGGTTTGGCTTTGTGCCTTGTCCCTCTTGTGTAGAGGTGATTGTGTTTTGGCTTTGTGCCTATTCCTCTTGTGTAGAGGTGATTGTGTTTGAGTTTTGGCTTTGTGTCTATCCTTCTTGTGTAGAGATGATTGTGATTGAGAGAGGAGTAGTGTACTCCAAGTGTAGAGTTGTAATTCCTCAGTGAAGGTCCCTTTGTGGAAGGTCCTGTGTGGACATAGTGGAATCCTTCTCTGTGAAGGTGGGGACGTAGAGCAGTGGCTCGAACCTCGAAACATATCTTTTTGTTTGCGTTTGATCCACTATCTCTAAACTCTATCTCTTTTATATCTTGCATTACTTTGTATTGCACATATTCATATGCTAGATATAGTTTGTGTGTTGCCATACTTGTATTGAACCAAGAGAGTTTCATATAGCACCTCAAATCTTGATCTAGAGAAATCTCGAGGAGATAGTCTAGAGCCCTTCGCTGGGAATTCGGTTACACTCTTTGGTTACACATAGTGTGTTGCAATTGAGTTTTAATTCCGCATCATTTGTTATTAGATTAGCTAGTACACCTATTCACCCCTCTCTAGGTGTATTTCAATCTTTACTGATACCAAACCAACTGGAGGTGGTGGAGTAGCATCAACCTCCACCCGCTGCGATACATCATTGGTTTTCAATCTATCCACCTGCTGAGAGATGGTATACATCAACAATAAAGTCTCGTCAAACGTGACATGCTTACTAACACAATCTTCTTATTTTCAGGGTCCCATAACTTGTATCCTTTCATATTCCTCTTGACGTCCAAAATACAAACTTTTTTGCTCGCGAATTTATCTTACCATCTTTGGCACTAAAGTAGATCGGATTTTCAAATACTCGCAGCAAATTATAATCCTAAGCAGCTCCACCTGACCAAATATCTAGCGGAGTTCTGCCTCTTATCGCAGTCGATGGATAGCCTATTTATGAGATGGCTGATGGGGGGGGGGGAATCGCGCACAAAAAGTGTCGTTTTGAAATTAAGAGTTAAAGTGTGTGCGCTTTTGCTTCCTCGATACTTTCATTATAGCATAGAGGCTAAACGGGTCGAATCCACATGGATGAAAAGTGATAGAAGTTTTACCGGTATGTTCACGTGTGTTAACAGTTCTTCTATGTTTCAAAGAATCAAAAGAAAAGAAAACAAATAATGAAAAGAGAAGAGTACAGTGAAAACAAAGAAAAGGGAAACATAGAAGAGTGGTTGTGTTTTTGAGTTTTTAAAATAAATAGAAAGAAAAGATAAAAAGAGATACAAGAAAAACTCATGGTTACTAACTACTAATGGCTCCACTAACGTGCTAACCTCTAAGTGATAGTTGCCTCACATGTATCATTGGCCATCACTAGTCCTTAGTTCAAGAGCTTTTCAAAGCATAACCCATAAGATCACTTTCACATCCAAACTCAACAAATAAGAGCAAGCTACACTTAAACCATCAAAACTAAATTAGAGCAACCATGAACTAAAGAAATATTAGCTTGTTAAAGAGTTAGATATTAGAGTGATAGAATTCATCATCATAAGCCATCAATGGCTCTTGCAAGAGTAAGGCCAAGTAGAGGCTATTAGATTCATGTGGATTATCAAGTAAGGAGTTAGCAAGATAGTGGTGAGTTGCCATGAGAATAAAAGCTAAGCATGTAAATAGTTAGAGAAGAAACAAATAAAGATAAAGGAAGGACCTTTCATAGAGTGTTACCCTTCATTACAAGAACTTTCTCTTCTATCCTATGATCACTCTCTTTCCTATTACATGATCTACAAAAGAGAAGAAAAACAAAAAAAGAAGAAAAGAACAACTAAACTACACAAATGGGAGAAAACTACCCTAAAAACTCTCCTCCATGGGAATCTGGCCAACCTGGGGTATTTATAGGCAAAAGGGGGCACCAGGGAAAGCATACGGGGCCACGCGTCGAAGCTCGACACGTGGCCCTACCTGAAGGCCACGGAAATGCGTCTCTGGTTGCGTTTCTGCGGCCCTTCTGGGCCGCGCGTGCCGCGCCAGGGTGTGTAGCCTCCTGCTGCACACCACTCCTTATACCTCATGTCGCTTTGTCGGAATCTGCTCCCAGAATTGACGATAGGCTTCCCAAAGTCAATGACTATATTTAGGCTCTAAAAATCACCAAATAAATGAGATTTTTGGGTTTCTTCTTCATTTCATGTCATGCACCTAGAAAATACAAGAAATATATTATTAACAGAATTTTATATAGAATAAATGTGAAGATGTGGTATGAGATATGCAATTTTGGAGACTAAATCACACCTCCAAACTTATCTTTGCTCGTCCCGAGCAAAAACAAAACGAAAAACTAAGGAATTTATTACACCACTTTCATAGGTGACGCGATTAAGCATGTGCAACAAGCCGTTAAACCTCTAAGTTTTCTCTAGAGGAGGAGTTTTGTCTCCTGAGGGTTTTCAGCGGATTACACCACAAAATTCAAAAGAAAGAAATCAATGTTAGTATTTTGAAAACACATTTTGAAATAGAGAAAAGTGTTGAAATATTTCCGCGAAAATTTAAGTGATCTAAAGGTCATAGGTTAACCAGAAATTATTATTCCTTAAACTAAGTTTAAATGCAAAATCTTGTTATAAATTAAAGGTAAGGATTTTGAAATTGAATTGATTATTTGATTTTTCATAAAACTCTTAGATAATATACACTTTATAAACTGTGAAGATTTATGGGATATCATCTCTAACTTTCATGTTATTTATTTGTGTGTGTGTGTGTGTATTCTTCCTTTAGTTTTTTTGAGCTTTCTAGTTTACCAAGGTAATGAGTCTGTAGTCGGTGACTCCTAAACCCAGATGATTTTAGGGCACCAGATGAGAAAACATCCCTCGGGTTTAAGGACTCGAGTAAACAAAGCCACAAAACTAAAGGGAATTATTTTGTATTTGTTCACTGTTTTTAGGCGTGAATAATCATGCTTCCTGAGACATAGTTTCCTAACTTCAATACGTGATTATTATATTATTTTATTATTTTATTATTTTTATTGGCATTTCAGTCTTTATTTCAATCCCAAAATTGTGTAAGTGTGAAGTGCATATATCTAAGGCAAAATTTAAGATCAATTATCTTTCCGATCTTACTTCCTTCTCCTAAAATTTAAACAAGATCTATTATTTTAACTCGGTTTAAAAATTTATAATTTTAGGTTTTCTTAATTCCTAAGATAATCTTAACTTTCTTAAAAACTATTTCTCTTATTTCAAAAAGTTTTGTAAAAATAAAATAAAAAGGGTTCCATACAAAAGAGAAAATTAAAAAACTTTCTAAAAAGAAGTGTAAAAAAAGAAAGTTTAAAATAAACTACGTTAGTAAAATCCTCCCCCGCATTTATCTCATGCATTGTCCTCAATGTATCGTGAATGTGTATATGCACGAAACAAATGAAAAGGGACGAAAAATTACCTCATGGTGGTGGTTCCGGTGATGGTTTGATTGGCCTACGAAATACGGCCTAATCCAAAGATTGTGGATCTCGCAGGAACCCACCAGTGACATCTCTGATACAATCCATTAAAATATTGTAGAAATATATGATCTTATTGAAAAAATTATTTCCTTCAAATGACCAATGTTCAAAAATAATTCTTGAGTCATTTTATTCAACACCTTTTGTCCAACAATGAAGTGTGATTATGAAAGATGATTGATTTGAGCTCAAACGGAACAAGAACAAACACCGACTCGGGAAGTTGACTTAGATCAAGTCGAGATTAAAAAGTGGGAGTCCAAATTGATTTAAAAATAGGATTCAAACTAAAGAATTAATGTTCACACACTTTTCCCATTAACGGAATGTGATCGTAAATATTGGTAATTCAATTTCACGGTGTATTGGTACAAGATTCAATATTGACTCTGGAATATGAAAAAAATTTGGTAAAGACATCAGAGTCATTATTGAATCAAAAAGTGAAATGGAATTACTAACTTGAGATTCAGGATCACATTCATGTTCAAGTTCGGTTTCTGAAAAAGAATAACTTGTCAAAATGTCAATGAGACTTTTAAAACTTAGAATTTAGTCAAGTTCAAATGGGAGTGCTGAAATTGAATCTTGGTTTCCAAAATAACATGATTCCTGGGTCCAATCAATAGAATTAGGGATATAAGGATTGATCAAAGGTTGACAAGAAATACTTTTCTCACTCTCATGATCAATTCGCTTATTATTGAGTCTAATCTGCTGATAGGCCGGGTAACAGAATTTGAGTCTGAATCATGTCTTTCATACTCTTTTCAATCGATTTTTTGAAAGTCGAGTATGGAAGTTTTTTGAAATTGTGGTAAAATCGTGAGTCCATCAGATTTTGTGATTGTTACTTGGACTCATGCAAGGCTTCCATACTCATTCCAGGATGGATTTTTTACAGTTGGATGTTCTAAAAAAGAAGTATGTGAAGCTTGATTTTGAAAAAAATTGTGAGTCCAACATGTTTTGAAAATACCGCTCGGACTCACACAAGAGGTCTATACTCGTGTCCAAGATTGATGATTGGTCATTTTGAAAAGGTGGGACTAGAAAAAATGAGTATGACTCTTGAAAATTTGGTTGAAATGATGAGTCCAAAATGTTTTGAAATTGTTGCTCAGTTTCCCGAAAGACTGCCATACTCTTTCTAACTCAGATTTTTCTTCAATTGGATGTTCTAGAAAGGAGCATATGAAGTTTGATGTGAGAAGGATTGTGAATTGAGCAAGTTCTGAAATTGTTGTTAGGACTCAAGCATAACTTCTATACTCTTTTTCAATCAAATTTTTCTTCAGTCGATGGTTCTGAAAAAAGACTATAGTAAGCAAAATCGGGGAATGAATATTGTAAAAATTGTGAATAAGGTGGTTAAAAATTTGATTCGGGGGAGGTGAATCCCCATTGGCTCTGTAATGAGTGAAAATTATTTTGAAAACTATAGTCATAAGATTGGGGATATGGGTCATATTGAGTTGTACAAACCCAATCCGGCCTATATGGTTGGTTCATGTTGTAAATAGCGGGTTGCAGTTATCCGAGTGAAATGAGGTCGGAGTGAAAAATGAATTCATTTTGTTGAATTTTTTTTGGTTATATTCCATTTTATCACAGTAATCACAAATAAAAAAGAAAAACAAACAAACAAACAAACAAAAAGAAACATTAAAAAACAAGCCTATACTAGGTTGATTTAGACCTAGACGACTCCTAACTAGTTAGACTATCCACATGGGGTATATTGTATAAATCTGACCACAAGTTAATTGGCCAGGTAGGGAAAAGATCAGTGGGAGGTATCCGTGCTGGTGCAACGGGTCTAATTACGCCAAACCACTGTTCTTCGAGGTTTCCCTCTCTGTCCCTAACTTTTGACATCGATTTGACAAGAGTCAAACTCTAACAACTCCCCCTTACATCAATCTCTTAAATGAATTTGAGATGTCCCCAGGGGTTAAATTTAGCAAGTTTTATTTAGGTTTGAGTTGTGTGAGTGGGGAGGTGGTTTTGGGTTAAGGGAGGGTAATGACTTCCCCAGCTTATGTTGTATCGAGATACGCCCTTAAGCTCAATTCGTGCAACTGTGCAATATAGACAAGAATGAAGACAAAAAGAGAGTAAATTACCCACGTGTTTGTCCTAACTATATGCGATGCAATATGTACACCTTGGTTCAGATCACAATAACAAAACAACAAAATACAGTATATTAGAATTAAAATTGACATGCGCCTAAATGCAAATGTCTAAACTGTTTTAAAATATCTAATTACCGTATTTTAGTTCTTTAAATTATTACAGTGCACAGGTAATATAAACAGAAAAATAGCAACAAAAATATACAGATTTATGCTGATACAGAGTACCCTGCAAAAAATGATGACCCAATCCCAGAAAAGTGCCGCCTTTCTGCGGCCAGAAAGCCTTGGCCGCGGCAAAGTCTTAGAACCAGCACCCTTGCTTTCATGCTTTCAAGAGCAGCTACAGGGGGAGTTATCTTCTGCAATGATTAGATTCTGAAATTTTTACCTGTACCCAGAAACGAAGAATAAAGGTTAACAAAATGTGAAATCAAACCTTTTTCATTCCCAGCAATAGCGCCAAAATTTGATCAGGGAAAAACCGCACACAAAAAGTGTTATTTTGAAATCAAGAGTTAAAGTGTGCGCGCTTTGGATTTCTCGATACTTTCATTATAGCATAGAGGCTAAATGGGTCGAATCCACAGGGACAGAAAGCGATAAAAACTTTACCGATATGTTCACCTGTGTTAACAGTTTTTCTATATTTCAAATAATCAAAAGAAAAGAAAAGAAATAATGAAAAGAGAAGAGTACGATGAAAACAAATAAAAGGAAAACATAGAAAAGTGATTGTGTTTTTGAGTTTTTAAAAAAATAGAAAGAAAAGATAAAAAGAGATACAAGAAAAACTCATGGTTACTAACTACTAATGGCTCCACTAACATGCTAACCTCTTAGTGATAGTTACCTCACATGTATCCTTGGCCATCACTAGTCTTTGGTTCAAGAGCTTTTCAAAACATGACCCATAAGATCATTTTTACATTCAAACTTAACAAATAAGAGCAAGCTACACTGAAAACCATCAAAACTAATTAGAGCAAGCATGGAATAAAGTAATGTTAGCTTGTTAGAGAGTTAGATTTTAGAGTGTTAGAATTCATCACCATGAGCCATCAATGGCTCTTGCAATAGCAAGGCAATGTAAAGGCTATTAGATTCATGTGGATTATCAAGTAAGGAGTTAGCAGATAGTGGTTAATTGCAATGAGAAAAAAAGCTAAGCATGTAAAGAGTTAGAGAAGAAACAAATAGAGATAAAGGAAGAACCTTTCATAGAGTATGAAACGGTCCCAGTTTTCCATAATATTTCCATATTCATAAACATTATATTGATCCACAGATTATCATCACATCTCCAAATTATTGAAAATTTTGGCAGCACTTCCTCTGTAATATAGAGTCTACTTGATACACTGACACAAACAGTTCTATATTCCTCATCAACCAGATATGTGTATACAATATCCCATGCAGTGATATATCACATTTTCGGCTTGACATCGCCAACTTAAAATCTCGCACATCTATCATATAGATACAACACAAGATAACCAATCAAGGACTTACTTGAGAATAATCTCCTTGGTGTCAACATCTAACATAAGTCAACCCCAGATAATACTCACAAGAACTTATACACAAGTCTACATATATACGTCATCGAACTAATTCATGTATCTGCAACTAATCAGTCTAACTATAACATCAACTCTATGTACAAGCATATAACCCCATTACTTAATTACAACTCAATATAGAAGCTTGATAGGCCCGCACAATGAATGTTGTGCACCCTTCCAGTGCCCTACCCTTGCCTTTAGCTGCTATTTATCCCTGGTTTGCCCTGAAAAACATGAAGTTATGGTTGGGTGAGCTCGACAGCTCAGTGAGTGGAGTCAATATCATTCATAAAATATAGCATAGCATTAACAATGTATAGCATTCATGATACATGAAAATAAAATGAATGTGACGCATGAAGTATGTGATAGTGAATGATTCTTCCCGATTGTGTATTTACTTCCAACTATTAATGATAGATGCACACATGACCAATATCAGGTGTCTCCACTACCACATACAATAACACATCAACATACCTTTAGTGTCACACACTCACATACACATATACATCAAATATAGCCATTTATTCTCAGTCATTTGTAAGATACAAATATAAGCATATCATAGCCCCGTCTTCGCACCCCGCCGGTGCAATACGGGTCCCTTCCTCCCAATTTGATAGGTATGGCACCGTCTTCGCACTCCGCCCGTGCACTACGGGTCCCTTCCTCCTAATATAATGTATATGGCACCGTCTTCGCACTCCGCCCGTGCAATACGGGTCCCTTCCTCCTCAATAAGATATATGTACACATACATCCAAATACACACAAGTTCGG
Source organism: Agave tequilana (assembly GCA_038442645.1). Classification (NCBI taxonomy): domain Eukaryota; kingdom Viridiplantae; phylum Streptophyta; class Magnoliopsida; order Asparagales; family Asparagaceae; genus Agave; species Agave tequilana. The sequence goes on along the minus strand of JAVJIF010012238.1, from coordinate 120,798 downwards.
CACATTCAATTTTATAAGGCTCATGTATAAAGCACATCATTTCATATATGGAATGATACTCTCAATTAGTACTTGCCCGTTACCATGTATTCTTATGCAAAATCCGCACAATTGACTTAGCCAAGCATATCACATATACATTTATATGTACAGAATCAAGTAACATACACCAATCATATTCATGTCAACCATAATGAATTCTATTCCGTAACATGCATGTCAATGTCATTGTACACTATACTTCAAAATGCAAGTCGCATATGCAATTAGGTAAAATGCTATATCAAACAAATTATTATCCATATTTGCAATTAGGTATAATGTAATCCAATTTATTAAAAAAAAACCCCACTCACCTTCAAGTTGAGCATTCTTACAAGGGTTTCGTACCGAGCACCGCCTCGTGTTTCCTTTCTGAATAACCGCATCGGACACCGACATGCCAATCCCCCTATTTGATAGTAGCAAACAACATCACATATATAACTCTTAAATGAACATCAAGTGGATTACAATGTTCTCGTAGAAGAGACTTATTTTATAATTACGTATTGCTAGCCTCTTACCCTTGAGAGTATACCAACATGATTATCATGTCTATTTCACGGTTTCTAACACAATGTTATGTTTCTAATTAATACTTTTCATGGAGTCCAATGCCCAACCCCAATTTTTACTATTAAAGCAATATCACATAGCCACATTCTATTAAAATCTTCTTGCCCACAATATTCATTTAATTAATAACCTTACCCAACAAGTTCTCACCTTCATTCGGAGAGTTCTTCACAAATCTTTTAGCTTCTACATGGTCCCAAACAATGATCCTATTCAAGAGATCATCAAGATATCTTTTAATACTAGATTCAACAATATCCTTGAAGGTTAACACTATCTGTATACAATTTTTCTTCAAAAATTCAGATCAGAATTTATCAAAGGCTAAGATAAACTTACCTCAAAAATTCAGATCTAGGGCTGAATTTCACTTCCCCAAAACATGGGTTCTTTCATAGGAAAGTTCCCTTTTCCCTCTCCGGCCAACGGAGGCTTCCCCCCTCGAAACCAGGCCGGCCGCGGCCTGGTTCTGCTGCGTGCGCGCGGCTGCGCCGCCCCTGCGCGCGGCTGTGCGCGGCCGCGTGGTGGCGCGCGGCCGCGAGCCCCACCCTGGCTCCGGCCGGGGGTTCAACTGGAAGAGAGAGAGAGAATTGGAGGGAGGAGATCTAGAGTTCAGGTGGATAGCAATTTCTTTTATAGAGAGGAGAGAAAACTCTCCCTCATATCTGAACATAAGGGGGAGACACTTTTTCATAGAGGCCCCTATAAACCTAGTTATTAACAAATTAACATCCCCCAAATTGCCACTTGGCCAAAGCTAGGATCAAGATGATCCTAGCCCTACATCTCATCTCTTCATGCTCACCTAACCCCTTCCACTAACTCCAAATAAAATATTACAAATACCAAGTATTTAGATTAAACCATGGGTATGGTTGGTGGGGGGGTAAGTATATACCATGTATAAATATTTACATGTATTAGGATATGTGACACATTATTCATACATGGTTATTCCTTACATTAATCCTAGATGTATTTACATCTCACACACTTGTGATAATTATTGACACCAATTTCTCACTTGATCATCAAGAAAAAAAATAATTACATATATATATATATATATTATATATATATATAATATATATATATATATATATATATATATATATATATATATATATATATATATATATATATATATCAAGGTTTGCATTCTGCAACACTAATTCATGATTAAAGTACGCCGAACATTATAGTTATCAGTCCCAATTATCCGGCATTAACTCATGGCTAAGAATTAAAATATTCTTTAGGAAAGGAATAAATAATAAAAATTTCGGGATGTTACATTCTACCCTCCTTAAGAAAGTTTCGTCCTCGAAACTTATTGCCATAGGAATAAGGTAGGGTCAAATATTTGTAATTTATCTTCCGGTTTCATGTAGCTTTTACAACTTTACACTTGACTTAAAATCTGCACAGGTTTCTAACTGTAGAAAATATCCCTTTAAATTTCAGGTCAACTCTTGTTTTTATGAACATTGGCAGTTCAAAACTTTCAGGTTATGAAAGGAATACATAAAAAAAAATCTATGATGAATTAGAATAAGGATTCAATCCTTCACACGCGGATGTTGCTGACTGCCTACATGCTTGATACAATAAATTACTTCATAACTAACGATTGTTCGTTTTAACACAGTTTCCCATTTTATTTAAGGTCAAAACCCTTCTTAACATCAATCTTGGCCTCAGAACTTTGAAATTCTGAATTTCTTGTGGTGAAGTCAATCGGCATTAACAGATCCAATCTAAACTCAGATGTTCGATTGGTCTAAAGTATTATGGATTTAAACTGCTTTTTCTGTCCGATTTGTGTCACAACTATATCGGATATGCCTTAATAACAACTACAAATTTCTAGAGAACTCCCATATTAAATCCTGAGTCATGAGAAGTGGGTGAGTTAGAGTCTCAATATTTCATCTCTCTGCTCTTATATAATATCTTCGACTTGCAGACTCTTCAGCTTTACTATCATCAGAGAAATGCTTTCATTTCAATTACTACTTTGTAGACTAGAACTTGTATCAGTTCTTCCACAAAACATATCTGTCTTGATCCAACAAAATAGATAACAAAAACTCAAAATCTCAGTAGCTTCAATTTACTAGACTGATTATCATTCAATACTTTATTGACTGGACGAAGTTAATTCAATCAAAGAGAGCTAAAATCATGCCCTCCATCCACTTGGACATGTGGCGATCAGCTTTTAACTCGTAGTATGTGCTCCTTCGGATTTGTAATGATTAACAAAAGATGTATCATTACTTTACAGTCTTATTCAAGAATTATCACATAATTTATGAGGAAACAAAACGGACTTACAATCCTTCTTTTACAGGTGACACAGAGTGTTTTAATATTACAGCAACTGTAACACTTTACTTTATGCTCGTTGTTTTCTAAAATATCAAGAATCTGCTCTAAATCATGATAAATTCCAATTCTAACATAAATATGCATTACCAAGTTTCATTATTCCGAGTATATTTCTGGTGGTAAAGTTAATCGATATTTAACAGGTCCAATTGATTCGTTGAACCGAATAGTTACATGCATCAGAGATCCAAATTTGTTTTTTTTTTCACTGCGACTTGAGTTGCCCCAAGAATATGTTGAGAAATGCCAGAGTCATTATTTCAGACAATTCATATCTGCCATAAAATTTTCCATTCTTCACAATTATTCGAATTTCTTCAAAAATTTCCTGAACTATGGTGATTATGATTTTTGAGATCTTAACTATATAAGGATTACCTCATGCTTCCCATTATAATTTATCACATTTAACATCTTCTCGACATTACGAAGCCATCCCTCTTTGCTTGCAAGAGGTGAGAAGTTGACCCAGAATTAACTCTTAGCTTTATATTTAACTTCATTATCAATCAACGGCATAGGTTTTATACCCTATCATATGCTCAATGAATAAGTTATAATCACTGATATCATTATCCGCATTAGAGAGCATAATGTATCAAATTTTAATTTCTCAAATTTCGAAGGAATTACACTGGGTAACTAATAACTACCCATGCCACAGTTACATCCCTGCGTAAAATTCATAATAAGTTACAATTATTGTTTTCTTGAATGTTATTACTTAATCAGGTCTCGTCTGGTGAACCAAACACTACTTCGTTACCTGACATGATGAAACTTAATGTAATATCTATGATAGTTGCAACTTGCGGTGAGCACCTGACTTGAATCTGTATACACAACTTGGTTGGGACAGAAGATAATTTATTTCTTATTTATCAATATGATTCACCCAATTGAAAAGCCTCTCACTTCAGTGTGAACCTTTAAATCTTGATAAGGATCCGTATAATATTACCACGCAAGATTGTCTCATAATGTAACTTGCTTCTCAAATTTCACATACAATGGTCATGCCGCTGTACATACAAAAAAATGACGTTCATACCATCAGTCCCTCAGCATACTGGTGGACTCACAATGGTACACACAAGTATGCATTAACCGACTTATAAACACTAGGGTACCTATGATTCTGTTTCTAGATTCTTTAAAAATATTATCCTCTCTTCATTTCATATTCACACAGTAAAAATTTATCCCTATATAAGGATGCTCTTCAAAGAGTATCAAAATCCATAATCCTTTCAGTATGACATATCCCTTATGTTCGCTATATGAGACTTTGGTTATCCCACAACTAGATTCTTAATAAGGTTCTTCTGCTCCGATTAATCTTGATTTGCGTGATATTTTAATTACTTTCATATTCCAGTGTCCCATATCATCGGCAGCTCATACTGAGGGCCCGCACCCCCAATAGAACACATTCGAATCAAGGCACGCGGGTATGCCCGCATTCGAACGTATGGAAATAATCAATATCATGCACTTCGAGATCAATCATGCACGTCAGAACCGACTACCCCCTTTGGAATTACTCATATACAGTCACGCTATCAATCAAACAATACACACATCCATACATATTAGTCCTATGGATCAGTCCCGATGTATAAATAAGAATCCTAGGAAACATTCCTCTGCCTACACTTTCTAGGCCCTATATCTCAGTTTCTAAACCTTGGCTCTGATACCAACTGAAACGGTCCCAGTTTTCCATAATATTTCCATATTCATAAACATTATATTGATCCACAGATTATCATCACATCTCCAAATTATTGAAAATTTTGGCAGCACTTCCTCTGTAATACAGAGTCTACTTGATACACTGACACAAACAGTTCTATATTCCTCATCAACCAGATATGTGTATACAATATCCCATGCAGTAATATATCACATTTTCGGCTTGACATCGCCTACTTAAAATCTCGCACATCTATCATATAGATACAACACAAGATAACCAATCAAGGACTTACTTGAGAATAATCTCCTTGGTGTCAACATCTAACATAAGTCAACCCCAGATAATACTCACAAGAACTTATACACAAGTCTACATATATACATCATCGAACTAATTCATGTATCTGCAACTAATCAGTCTAACTATAACATCAACTCTATGTACATGCATATAACCCCATTACTTAATTACAACTCAATATAGAAGCTTGATAGGCCCATACAATGAATGTTGTGCACCCTTCCAGTGCCCTACCCTTGCCTTTAACTGCTATTTATCCCTGGTTTGCCCTGAAAAATATGAAGCTATGGTTGGGTGAGCTCGACAGCTCAGTGAGTGGAGTCAACATCATTCATAAAATGTAGCATAGCATTAACAATGTATAGCATTCATGATACATGAAAATAAGATGAATGTGGCGCATGAAGTATGTGATAGTGAATGATTCTTCCCGATTGTGTATTTACTTCCAACTATTAATGATAGATGCACACATGACCAATATCAGGTGTCTCCACTACCACATACAATAACACATCAACATACCTTTAGTGTCACACACTCACATTCACATATACATCAAATATAGCCATTTATTCTCAGTCATTTGTAAGATACAAATATAAGCATATCATAGCCCCGTCTTCGCACCCAGCCCGTACAATACGGGTCCCTTCCTCCCAATTTGATAGGTATGACACCGTCTTCGCACTTCGCCCGTGCACTACGGGTCCCTTCCTCCTAATATAATGTATATGGCACCGTCTTCGCACTCCGCCCGTGCAATACGGGTCCCTTCCTCCTCAATAAGATATATGTACACATACATCCAAATACACACAAGTTCGGCACATTCAATTTCATAAGGCTCATGTATAAAGCACATCATTTCATATATGGAATGATACTCTCAATTAGTACTTGCCCGTTACCATGTATTTTTATGTAAAATCCGCACAATTGACTTAGCCAAGCATATCACATATACATTTATATGTACAAAATCAAGTAACATACACCAATCATATTCATGTCAACCATAATGAATTCTATTCCGTAACATGCATGTCAATGCCATTGTACACTATACTTCAAAATGCAAGTCGCATATGCAATTAGGTAAAATGCTATATCAAACAAATTATTATCCATATTTGCAATTAGGTATAATGTAATCCAATTTATTAAAAAAAAACCCTACTCACCTTCAAGTTGAGCATTCTTACAAGGGTTTCGTACCGAGCACCGCCTCGTGTTTCCTTTCTGAATAACCGCATCGGACACCGACATGCAACACTCTGTGTCACCTGTAAAAGAAGGATTGAAAGTCCGTTTTGTTTCCTCATAAATTATGTGAAATTTTTGAATAAGACTGTAAAGCAATGATACATCTTTTGTAAATCATTACAAATCCGAAGGAGCACATACTACGAGTTAAAAGCTGATCGCCACATGTCCAAGTGGATGGAGGGCATGATTTTAGCTCTCTTTGATTGAATTAACTTCGTCCAGTCAATAAAGTATTAAATGATAATCAGTCTAGTAAATTGAAGCCACTGAGATTTTGAGTTTTTGTTATCTATTTTGTTGGATCAAGACAGATATGTTTTGTGGAAGAACTGATACAAGTTCTAGTCTACAAAGTAGTAATTGAAATGAAAGCATTTCTCTGATGATAGTAAAGCTGAAGAGTCTGCAAGTCGAAGATATTATATAAGAGCAGAGAGATGAAATATTGAGACTCTAACTCACCCACTTCTCATGACCCAGGATTTAATATGGGAGTTCTCTAGAAATTTGTAGTTGTTATTAAGGCATATCCGATATAGTTGTGACACAAATCGGACAGAAAAAGCAGTTTAAATCCAATACTTTAGACCAATCGAACATCTGAGTTTAGATTGGATCTGTTAATGCCGATTGACTTCACCACAAGAAATTCAGAATTTCAAGTTCTGAGGCCAAGATTGATGTTAAGAAGGGTTTGACCTTAAATAAAATGGGAAACTGTGTTAAAACGAACAACCGTTAGTTATGAAGTAATTTATTGTATCAAGCATGCAGGCAGTCAGCAACATACGCGTGTGAAGGATTGAATCCTTGTTCTAATTCATCATAGATTTTTTTTATGTATTCCTTGCATAACCTGAAAGTTTGAACTGCCAATGTTCATAAAAACAAGAGTTGACCTGAAATTCAAAGGGATATTTTCCACAGTTAGAAACCTGTGCAGATTTTAAGTCAAGTGTAAAGTTGTAAAAGCTACATGGAACCGGAAGATAAATTACAAATATTTGACCCTACCTTATTCCTATGGCAATAAGTTTCGAGGACGAAACTTTCTTAAGGAGGGTAGAATGTAACATCCCGAAATTTTTATTATTTATTCCTTTCCTAAAGAATATTTTAATTCTTAGCCATGAGTTAATGCCGGATAATTGGGACTGATAACTATAATGTTCGGCGTACTTTAATCATGAATTAGTGTTGCAGAATGCAAACCTTGATATATTATATATATATATATATATATATATATATATATATATATATATATATATATATATATATATATATATATATGTAATTATTTTATATATATATATATATATATATATATATATATATATATATATATATATATATATGTAATTATTTTTTTTTTCTTGATGATCAAGTGAGAAATTGGTGTCAATAAATTATCACAAGTGTGTGAGATGTAAATACATCTAGGATTAATGTAAGGAATAACCATGTATGAATAATGTGTCACATATCCTAATACATGTAAATATTTATACATGGTATATACTTACCCCCCCACCAACCACCCATGGTTTAATCTAAATACTGGTATTTGTAATATTTTATTTGGAGTTAGTGGAAGGGGTTAGGTGAGCATGAAGAGATGAGATGTAGGGCTAGGATCATCTTGATCCTAGCTTTGGCCAAGTGGTAATTTGGGGGATGTTAATTTGTAATAACTAGGTTTATGGGGCCTCTATGCAAAGTGTCTCTCCCTTACGTTCAGATCTGAGGGAGAGTTTTCTCTCCTCTCTGTAAAAGAAATTGCTCTCCACCTGAACCCTAGATCTCCTCCCTCCAATTCTCTCTCTCTCTCTTCCAGTTGAACCCCGGCCGGAGCCAGGGGTGGGGCTCGCGGCCGCGCGCCACCACGCGGCCGCGCACAGCCGCGCGCAGCGCGCGCAGGGGCGGCGCAGCCGCGCGCACGCAGCAGAACCAGGCCGCGGCCGGCCTGGTTTCGAGGGGGGAAGCCTCCGTTGGCCGGAGAGGGAAAAGGGAACTTTCCCTATGAAAGAACCCATGTTTTGGGGAAGTGAAATTCAGCCCTAGATCTGAATTTTTGAGGTAAGTTTATCTTAGCCTTTGATAAATTCTGATCTGAATTTTTGAAGAAAAATTGTATACAGATAGTGTTAACCTTCAAGGATATTGGTGAATCTAGTATTAAAAGATATCTTGATGATCTCTTGAATAGGATCATTGTTTGGGATCATGTAGAAGCTAAAAGATTTGTGAAGAACTCTCCGAATGAAGGTGAGAACTTGTTGGGTAAGGTTATTAATTAAATGAATATTGTGGGCAAGAAGATTTTAATAGAATGTGGCTATGTGATATTGCTTTAATAGTAAAAATTGGGGTTGGGCATTGGACTCCATGAAAAGTATTAATTAGAAACATAACATTGTGTTAGAAACCGTGAAATAGACATGATAATCATGTTGGTATACTCTCAGGGTAAGAGGCTAGCAATACGTAATTATAAAATAAGTCTCTTCTACGAGAACATTGTAATCCACTTGATGTTCATTTAAGAGTTATATATGTGATGTTGTTTGCTACTATCAAATAGGGGGATTGGCATGTCAGTGTCCGATGCGGTTATTCAGAAAGGAAACACGAGGCGGTGCTCGGTACGAAACCCTTGTAAGAATGCTCAACTTGAAGGTGAGTGGGTTTTTTTTTAATAAATTGGATTACATTATACCTAATTGCAAATATGGATAATAATTTGTTTGATATAGCATTTTATCTAATTGCATATGCGACTTGCATTTTGAAGTATAGTGTACAATGGCATTGACATGCATGTTACGGAATAGAATTCATTATGGTTGACATGAATATGATTGGTGTATGTTACTTGATTTTGTACATATAATGTATATGTGATATGCTTGGCTAAGTCAATTGTGCGGATTTTGCATAAGAATACATGGTAACGGGCAAGTACTAATTGAGAGTATCATTCTATATATGAAATGATGTGCTTTATACATGAGCCTTATGAAATTGAATGTGCCGAACTTGTGTGTATTTGGATGCATGTGCACATATATCTTATTGAGGAGGAAGGGACCCGTATTGCACGGGCGGAGTGCGAAGACGGTACCATATACATTATATTAGGAGGAGGGGACCCGTAGTGCACGGGCGGAGTGCGAAGACGGTGCCATACCTATCAAATTGGGAGGAAGGGACCCGTATTGCACGGGCGGGGTGCGAAGACGGGGCTATGATATGCTTATATTTGTATCTTACAAATGACTGAGAATAAATGGCTATATTTGATGTATATGTGTATGTGAGTGTGTGACACTAAAGGTATGTTGATGTGTTATTGTATGTGGTAGTGGAGACACCTGATATTGGTCATGTGTGCATCTATCATTAATAGTTAGAAGTAAATACACAATCGGGAAGAATCATTCACTATCACATACTTCATGCGCCACATTCATCTTATTTTCATGTATCATGAATGCTATACATTGTTAATGCTATGCTACATTTTATGAATGATATTGACTCCACTCACTGAGCTGTCGAGCTCACCCAACCATAACTTCATGTTTTTCAGGGCAAATCAGGGATAAATAGCAGCTAAAGGCAAGGGTAGGGCACTAGAAGGGTGCACAACATTCATTGTGTGGGCCTATCAAGCTTCTATATTGAGTTGTAATTAAGTAATGAGGTTATATGCATGTACATAGAGTTGATGTTATAGTTAGACTGATTAGTTGCAGATACATGAATTAGTTCGATGATGTATATATGTAGACTTGTGTATAAGTTCTTGTGAGTATTATCTGGGGTTGACTTATGTTAGATGTTGACACCAAGGAGATTATTCTCAAGTAAGTCCTTGATTGGTTATCTTGTGTTGTATCTATATGATAGATGTGCGAGATTTTAAGTAGGCGATGTCAAGCCGAAATGTGATATATCACTGCATGGGATATTGTATACACATATCTGGTTGATGAGGAATATAGAACTGTTTGTATCAGTGTATCAAGTAGACTCTGTATTACAGAGGAAGTGCTGCCAAATTTTCAATAATTTGGAGATGTGATGATAATCTGTGGATCAATATAATGTTTATGAATATGGAAATATTATGGAAAACTGGGACCGTTTCAGAGTATCACCATCCATTACAAGAACTTTCTCTTCTATCTTATGATCACTCTCCTTCCTATTACATGATCTACAAAAGAGAAGAAAAACAAAAGAAAGAAGAAAAAATAACTAAACCATACAAATGGGAGAAAGCTACCCTAAAAACTCTCCTCCCTGAAAATCTGGCTAACCTGGGGTATTTATAGGCAAAGGGGGGCACCAGGGAAAGCATACGGGGCCACGCGTCGAAGTTCAACACGTGGCCACACTAGAAGGCCGTGGAAACGCGTCTCTGGCCGCGCTTCTACGTCCCTTCTGGGGCCGCGCGTGCCGTGCCAGGGTGTGCAGCTTCCTGCTGCGCACCACTCCTTGTACCTCATGTCGCTTTATCGGAATCTGCCCCAGAATTGGCAGATAGGCTTCCCAAAGTTAATGGCTATATACAGGTTCTAAAAATCACCAAATAAATGGGATTTTTGGGTTTCTTCTTCATTTCATGCCATGGCCTAGAAACATACAAGAAATGTATTATTAACAGAATTTTATATAGAATAAATGTTAAGATGTGGTATGAGATATGCAATTTTAGAGACTAATCAATGGCTAACATATACAATCGCCTCAACCTAAAATGATTTGTCTAATCGTGCATTAGACAACAAACACCGAACCTTCTCTAGCAAGGAGCGATTGATTTTCTTAGCTAACCTATGTATTCTATCTGTGAAGTGAGTACCAATGCCAATATCCTGGCCAAATTATAAGGATTGGTTCTTGTATTTTTCAATATTACCAATTTGGAGCTTCTTAATTTTCCCACCAGTCTGTTTCTCCATCATATTCTTCCACTTCACCAGCATACCTAGGACTTCAAATATTTGTCTCATGAGATATTATCCAATAATGCCTAGTTAAATTATCACTAAAAGAGATAAAGTACCGATGACCTCCAAGTGATGCAGTCTTGGCAGGTCCCCAAATACTAACGAGAACACAATCAAGAAGACCTTCAGAGCGGTGAGTAGTAGCGCCAAATTTCACTTCCGTCTTCTTGTTCAGAACATCTTGTCCACCTAATTTCATATTGCAGGTAGAAGCATCTTTCAGTGATCCCTTCTTTGCTAGAGCTGGAAAAGATTTTCTCCTATATGTCCGAGCTTCATATGCCAATCCTGTGTACAAACATCACCTGAAAAAATAGAAGTCGTCACTCGCCCTGTAACCGTAATACCCATCAGGTAGTATAGGTTATTGCGTCAGATGCTCTTCAACACCACCATCGAGCCTCTAGTCATCTTGAGAATACCATCTCTTATAGATACTTCATGACCTAATGCTTCCAAGGCACTAACAGAGATAATATTCCTTTTCAGTTGAGGTACATACCTTACATCCTTCAATTCTCGCACCATCCCATCAAACATCTTGACCAAGACAGTACTATCCCTTCCATGCGACAAGGACGATCATGACCCTTGACTATAAAACATCATCTAGTTTCTTAAAACTAGAAAATTAATCCCTATTGGGACGCACATGATAGGTAGCTCCTATATCAATCATCCACTCAGAATCACCTGAGTAACTTATGGTAGGAGTAGTGAATAAGAATGAAATAACAGATGAGTCTGAGTCCGATCAATCTATCTGTGAAGTACAATCCGATTGGGTAATGATCACTTGTGTAAGATTTGCTTCAGTTTTTGACTCTTTTCACTTATTCTTATCCTTTATCCTTGGACTATCAATCTTCTAGAACCCTATTTCTTTGTAGAAGGCACACGGGTTCTTTTTCAGATCTTTGAACCCTAGTCTGGACTGTGATCTCCCGCGAACGCCTTTACCCTTCTGATTGGAACTCCTGCCTCTTATCACTAACGCCTCTGCTGATGTACTATTAGAAGAAGATTACTTATCCTTCCTCCGCACTTCATAATTTACAAGAGTGGCCGACACATCATTATAATTAAGTGATTGTTTTCTATTGATCAAGATGAGGACGAAGGTCTCATACTCTTCATCAGGAAGAGAATTCAAAAGAATTAACGTCTTATCCTCTTCTTCGATATCCACATCCACATTAATCAAACCTAAAGATGCTTTGTGTAGTCATTCATGTGCTCAGAAATAGAGAGTCCCTTCTTCATCTGGAAGCGATAAAACCTTCTCTTTAAATGTAGTCGAGACTCGATACTCTCCGTCAGATATTTCTTCTCGAGAATCTCTCACATCTTCATTTTAGACGTCTCATACAGTATAAAATACTTAATGTCTTGTGTCAAACAATACCTTATAAGACCACACACTGTCCTATTCATCTTATCCCAATTCTTTTCAGAAGTCTCTTTCGGTTTTTCTTTCAATCGTAGAGTATCTTCGAGATTTGATGTGGTCAATGCATCCATCACCTCACACATCCACATCTCAAAATTGTTTGTGCCCATCAAACTTTACTGCATCGATCTCATCGGACGTGGGTTCACGAATTTCATGGTGGATTGACTTTCTTCGGCCATCTTCTCAATAGATTCCTCAACACAATGTGGAAAACGATTAGTGAAAATAAATCCAAATAGGAAGGATCAGATCTTTACCTCTGAACGAAATTGTAGACAGTTTTCAAGTTGATTTGCTCCACCTGAACAAAAAAACTCCTCGTCGAACTCGAAAGCTTTAATACCACTTGTTGAATCCAAACAACAGAGAATATTAACACCAGAGAATAATCACCAATCACACCAATAAGTAAACAAAGAAAAGAAAGAGAGAACACAATATTTAACGAGGTTCGACAAATTACCTATATCCTCGGAGCAAGGAGAGAGTTCTTATTGAATCAATCAAATTACAGGTTACAAATATTGGGGACAATACCCTTCTATATATAGCCAAAAAGCCAAGAAAAAAAACCAAAAACACTGAATTCGGATCAGAAACGAATTCAGAATCAGATTTGAAAACAGGTTGTACAACCGCATTAGTCGACTAGAAGTTGACTAATTACTCCTATTAGTCGACTAAAAAATATACTAGTCAACTAGTCTGCAGTGTGCAATCCATCATTGATACGACTGATACGCTCTCGTATTCGACACCATTGATTGCATCAATCTTTGGCTAAACTCTAACAGAGTTTAAAAAATTCTATCAACAAGATTTTTCCCTCTCTCCCCACAAAGTTTTTTTATTCATTTTATGATTTTATGAGAAAACAAGGTAAAAAAATGTTCGGATCGATGCACAAAAATATTTTACACAGTAGGCTAAATTATCCTTGATCTTTAAAGTTTAAAGAACTTTCTTTTTTATTTTTTTAAAATTTTATCAGATTATAGAAGAGAAGGTTTGGAATTTTTACATGCCTAGCGTTTGTAGCATGTGGATTTTCCTAGCGTAATGTATAATATGAAAAGAGCTCATTTTCTCAGTAATTACTGTCGTCATTGGGCCTTGGTCCGCAAGCCCGAAGGCGAGGGACAGACTTGAGTGCAGCACTCAACCGAGTCAAAGTGGAGAAATTATTCTTGAGTCTGGGGATGATAATGGGCCGGATCTAGCCTGCCGGGCCCGAACCCGGCCCACAAAAGCCTGAGCACGAACCCGATCCGGTCAAAAATGGGTTGGTGTTGGGGCCTTTTTAAAGTCGGAGACTACACTAGATCACGACCTTGACACAGCCCTTAAGGAAGCCCATTTTAGGCCTACCTATGAGTCAAAATACAATATTAAATATATGTATTTCTTAATTAATATTGTTGTTACACTATAAATTAATATTATCTTTTCAAATTTTAAAAGTCAAAATAAAAATTCTTAATATTAAGAAACACACAGTTTGAAACAAATAAGAAGAAAAAAAATGTGGGTTTTTTTTTTTTTTTTTGCTCCCTTTAATTTTTAAATAGTTTTTTTTGGGCCCAAATGGAGGCCCTAGAGCCAGGCCATCTCAATTTTTTGGTCCTCTAGTCTCAAGTTTTCTCCATCAAGCTATCATAGTGGTCAAGTCAAAGTTTGATCACTGTGGTGAGTCTTGTGATGCCCATGACTTTTGCAGAATTAATTTGCAATTAAATTAAGATAACTAGGCTTTAGTTTACTCCTAATAAAATAAAATATGTGAGTTGAAGACAATTAACAGTATGTTTCTGAAAAAGCAAAAATATAAACAATATGAGGTGAATGAGAGGTGAATGAAAGCAATAAATCTTAGATCTGAAAAAATAACCAAATTAAAAGAGTGAAACAGATTGCTTCTGCTCAGATTTTAATTTTAGAAAATGCAACCATCATGATTTCCTAGTACTTGTAATTGATATTGACTCTGTCCACTGATGGAAATTAGAAGAAAAATCTGTCACTTTCGAACATATAATTTAATTGCACTGTGTAGAGATACCCCAAATTCATGAACTGACAAGAAGAATGTAGTATTATTTATTCTATAATTTTGACTTCTTTATTTAAGATTCTAAAATCTAACATTTGGTCCTGTTTGCATCTTGAGGAGTATTGTAGTGTTCGTAATTGAAGAAGACCCTCAAGACATATTTTAGATTTTACAGATGGGATTTCAGTTCTTGTGTAGATTCCGGAGTTTATAAAAAGTGATATGTGTTATTAATTGGTAATTAATTTTGTTTAGAAGGTAAAACAAAGGCAATACTATTTCTTTATTGGTAATTAATTATTTGTTCAGTGGGTCTACTAATTTTGCCGGTTCCTATTAAATTTTACGGCAATTTATTTCCACCCCGAGAAAAGATCCTCTTGTGAAAAAACCCTTGCTGTTTTGTTTTTTATGTATCAAAACCCCCTTGAATCGGTGATCCATGTGTTTTCCCCTTTTCTCTACAAAAAGACAATATTGGGTAAGAAGTATTTTCCATAATCTACCCCTCTGATATTGGTCAGAACCTATTGACACAAGTCATATGAGGTGCATTAAATGTATTTGATGTGTAGAAAAAAATGAACAGTATTTGAAATTGTCCACTTGTAACATCGAATTTGTACACATATTACAGTAAAAAGTGCTAGCTCAGAACTGTCCACATGTAGCTCGAATTTATCCCTATAACTGTGCCATATGATTTTCTTTAAATAATGCCTTGAATAATGTGAGATTTGTGAGATTTTAAATTTTAATAGCATTTAATGCTTGTATTATTATTCTTAGATATTTAATATGCTTATTTTACGAGAAATTGTCTACTTTTTTTTCTTTGTATAATATTTAATTTAAAAAATAAAATTTTCTATTTAGTTTCTTCTTGTAAACACATAAGGCTTTTATTTTTTATATAAATTTAATTTTCTGAATTTTGTTACTCTATAGTGTTCCCAATAAGTGTTCTCACTATTTTGAGGATACAAAATATATTGAAATAAAAGGTTAAAATTTTATTTGAAATGTAGACTTATTAAATAGAAACTGGACAATTTTATACGAAAAATCAAAGTAAAATTGTCCACTTTTTATAGACTAAAAATAATATGAACAATTATAAATACAAGTGGACAATTTAATTGACGTGGATAGTTTTAATAATAAGTGGACAATTTGACCTATAGGTGGACAGAGTGAAAATATTATGTACAATTTTAAAAACAAGTGGATAACTAAATTGTGGTGGACAATATCAGCGACAAATGGGCAAGTTGACTTATAGGTAGACAGATTGACAATAATGTGGACAAGTTAACGTATAAGTGGATAGATTAAACCTAAGCATAAAAGTGACAATAAAAAGTGGATAATTTAATTTTATTTTTTATATACTTTTATTTAGTATGTCTACATTTTATATAAAATTATTCACCTTTTATTTCAATATATTTTTTTATTCTCAAATTAGTGAAAATACTTATTGGGAACATTATTATAATAAAAGAATTCAGAAAATTAAATTTATAAGAGAAACATAGCCTAAAAGAAAAAATAACAATAGTCTAATGTGTTTACAAGAAAGAAAAACTAAATAAAAAATTTTATCTTTATTTTGCTAATTAAATATTATACAAGAAATAAAATAGAAAATTTCTCATAAAATAAGTATATTAAATATCTAAAACCAATAAAACAAGCATTGAATGCTATTAAAACTAAAATCTCACAAATCTCACATTTTTTGTTCAAGGCTATTTTTAAAGAAAATACTGTAATAATTACATGCGGATAGATTTGAGTTATTGTTGATACTAAAAAAAAAGATAAAATCTCAAACAGTTTTCAACTAGTCCGAATGATATCTAACTTGTCGACATTTATAAAAGATAAGTCGCAGACAAGCTGATGACCAGTTTCTGCCCATCCTCGTGGGCAAATCAGCGACTTGGACTCTACTGATCCAGTAAAGCAGACAGTAAGCCAATGTTGCCTTCGAAGAGAGCTAAGCAAGCCTAAGATGCTGAGTTAGCTCAACACTTAGCATCGTATGAGCCCAAGGGGATAGCCTCACCTGAGAGGCTAAGTAAT
Organism: Agave tequilana; assembly: GCA_038442645.1. Classification (NCBI taxonomy): domain Eukaryota; kingdom Viridiplantae; phylum Streptophyta; class Magnoliopsida; order Asparagales; family Asparagaceae; genus Agave; species Agave tequilana. The sequence goes on along the minus strand of JAVJIF010012238.1, from coordinate 103,912 downwards.
TCTAGCTTCGTCTGAAGCTAATTATAGCTTCACATGAAGCTAATTTTAGCTTCGCTTGAAGCTTTCTTGATAGCTTCGCATGAAGCTTTTCATAGCTCCACATAGAGCTAACTTACAGTTTCGCCTGAAGCTAATTATAGCTTCACCTGAAGCTTTCTTGATAGCTTCGCATGAAGCTCTTCATACCTCCACAGAGAACTAACTTACAATTTCACCTGAAGCTAATTCTAACTTCGCTGGAAACTAATTCTAGCTTCGCTGGCCACCCCGTGCTCTCCTCCATTGCGTCGTAGAGCCACGCGAGAGCCCCGAGTACCCACCGGAGCTCTTGGCCATCTTCCCCTCCGCGGCCTCCGCCTTCGCCGGCGAGCACCCCTTACCGTAAGCCCTCTCTCCCTCTCTGTAAATATTTGGGTGTGTGAGTTAATTATTGTGTACTATTTGGCATGTGTTTGCATGGGTAGGGGGTGTGTGTGTATGTTGGATTATATTGTGTATTTTGTATTATAACATAGGTGTGTGTATATTTGGTGCGTTTGTGTGAGTTTGTCTTCATGGTTATGTGTGTATTATATGATGTATATTTGTGTGTATGCATGTATTTATATTATGTATGCATGCGTAATCATGTATTAATATATGTGTATATATATAGTATGTATGTATGTATGTGCATACTTGTACACGTATGTGTGTGGGTGTTAATTCCCCTCCCTTTCTGTGTATGGTTGCGTGGTATAACGATATGGATCCATTTGGTGAGATCCGGACCCATTACGGGATATTCGAATTGGCATTCGCTGTAGACCCGATAACCAGACGATTCAAAAACTGACCTATGAGATAATTCTGAGATCCGTACCGGTTAGTGCAGTGAAAATCAGGCGGCGATTCGGATCCAAAACCGTGTCATTTCTTGTGTGTGTTTGTTTATTAGTCTATTTTAATTTCTGCGTTTTATCTTATTATCTCATGCGAATGTGTATACAATTTCTGCATTATTTCTGTTCATGCTAGTCACTATTGTTATATTGTGATGCTCTGATATTATTTTATTAATATATCATTTTCTCTGTTATCAACAATGCTATTAATTTGTTCCGATAATCTAGGCAAGTGAGCATTGGTCATGATTTTTCTTATTAGTAATACCCGGATGAGAAATTTAATTGTAAATTTGAGGATTAATTAATAAGACTGTTGCTTCAATGATATATCGAGTCTTTTATGCTGGGGCCTACTAGTGGATTATATTGAGTGAAAATTGACTTAAGGATGGAGAATTGATTGGATATACCGTTGATGTTTAATAAATGTGGACACGATTTTTTGATACTGGGTAATATGTGTTTCCCTTTATCAATTTCTAATATATTGGATTTATTGGATCTATTCATGATTGGATTGGTCAGTGACTTTTATTAGAATAGTATTTTACTAGAGATAGGGGAGCAGACCAGATTAGTTGTTTAGTAAATTATACAGATATACAGTAGGGTAGAAATCACATATTACTATATTGTTGGAAAGTGAATATTTTGGTGATGATAAATTAGATATAATCTGGATAATAGACATATATGGACTTGGTGGTTGTTACTGAGATATTCTTATCCTATCATTTCATGTGTAGATTGCTTACTGTTCTGGATTCTGGACTGATGATGGTATGCCTTAAACTATGACTTGACTGGACCTAGTGATTATCCTAGTTCGTATTGTGGATGAGTGATATATTTCGTGTAAAGTATTTAGGAGGCAACTGTTTGGTGATTTGTCAGATAGGAATTCTATTGGATATTTGTAGCTGATAGAATATGAGATTCTTATTAAAAGGACAGGATCTTGGACTTGTCAAGTAGACCCAATTGGATTGAAGTTGACATGGAGGTTGAGGAATATGTATTGATTGGGTTAACCTGACCTGATAGATCTCACACACACACACACACACACACATATACCTGATATGTTACTTGAGTTTTGGGCTCTTATGATTGACCTTAATAGAAGTAAGAGTATGTGATGATCTTAATCGGATTGGAGTGTAGAGATTTGATTAGATATATCAGAACATGTAGTTGAAATCACCTAGAGGGGGGTGAATAGGTGACTAGCTAATCTAATGGTCAATTAGTGCGGAATTAAAACTATTATGCACAACATACCAAGTATAACATAAGAGTGTACCCGGATTTAAAATAAAATCCCATAAATTCTTTAAAAATCTACAAAAATAAGTTCAGTATAATACTTTGATATACAAACATGTTTGAGTAAAATCAAGACATGTTACAAACATTTTGAACTATTTTTGTTACTTAGAAATTTTGACATAAAATAAAATCTGTATTTTTCCAAATAGATTTTTTCAAAACTTCTCCAAATACAAAAACAAGATATTTTAAATATTTCTAAAGCATTAAGTGTATGGATATGATCCACTACACATACATGATGAAATATCTATGTTTTTGTTAATAAGCATTAAAATGATTTTGGTTAAAACACATGTATATCTTAAACTCCAAAAATCAAAATGGTATTTTTTTAAACTGAAAATTCTTTTGTATTTTTTCAAAATAAAAACTCTTTTATAAAAACACATCTAAATCTTGTGTGTGAGTGTATATGGTATACTTGAGCAATCCATCAACTATTCTATCCTTTATATTTTATTTAAAAACAAAATCTTAACAAAAACAAACCTAAACTCAAGTCTTCTCTTGAAGGGCTTCACTTGAAGTCTTCTTCTCCTTCTTGACTTGGTCTAAATTTGATCCAAAGAACTAAACTCCTCTTGAGTACTTGATATGGTCTTGATGCATTAGCTTTTGAATCAAACCGTGTTAGCTTCAAAACTTGACTTAAAATCCTTTGTTGAAGCTAAATACCTACTGAGATCTTGATCACAAATCTGAGACTAAATAAACACAAGATCATTAGTACTATAACTACATGAGTTAATCATCATCAAAACTAAAGTGATGGGCCTTTGGGCTAACAGTAGTTATTTTAGTTATTGAAATACAGATATATTGGTGATGTAGAGGATCAGAGTAGATTGATAAGATGAGAGAACTGATTATTGGTGTATTGGACTTGTAGTTTACTATATCGAATTGCCTTGACGATGAATTTAGTACTCGATGTTTGAAGTGATTGTAGGGAGATTATGGGTTGATGGATCATGTTATTGTTATATCCTAGAGCATATGGATGAGATTGTATATGGACTAGACGATGTAAGATATGTTACTTTATTAATTCATATTACTAACAATTACTGAGAAAATATTGTCAAACTGTAACACATGCATTGTTCTATTGTTCTACCATTTACACAGTGATATTGTATTTACTGTTATTGTTACTATCATTGACATTGTTACTGTCACTGTATCATCCCAATAATTAAAATAACATGAATATTGATTGATATAAATAATAATATAATAAACAACTTACACCGAGATTGAAAAAATTGATGGAGGAGATAACGTATGTATTTTGGGGGACCTAGGATACAGGTTGCGTAGTCGAGATACGGTTCCACTGCAGGGTTCCGGGGGATGACTGACATCCTGTATTGTTTTCATTGTTATTGTTATTGACTATCTAGTAGTAGGACTTGGTTCAGTGCCAGGTGATTGGGCCGTGGTTCCGGGTATGTATAGAACCCGCCTGAAGTATGGACAATGTCTCTTCCTATCAGTTTTTATAACTTAGAACCCGATTGACATGTATAGTAGGTATAGTATGGGATGCGTCTATTTCAGGTGGCAATTGGTGTTCGCTGACTTAATAATAATAAGCTGTTCATAACGTATTATGACTGATTGTATTCACTCGATACATGTATACTTTGTTGGACACCTGATTATACACTGGACTCTAGTACTGACTGACTTTATCCACTAGATATATAGACACCTGACTTTACCACATGGTTTTAGAGTAGTATGTTATCATCATTATTTATTCTTATGATGTATGTTATAGCGTTCTTCATGCTTGCCTGTTTTATTATTATATTGTAGTCCATCAATTTATATGCATATGCACCTCCTCTTTATTTTACACACTCATTGGGTCGCTTTCTTATGACCCTGAATTTGCACATCCAGAATTGGATGTTTCATTTTATTGATCATGTGTTCGATGAGACCAGACATGTTGCGAGGAGCCAGAATTCCCTTACTTGGTCGTCCCTTCTCTGTATATTGTTACTTTCTTTTCCGTCATTTCCTTGATTTTCATATATATCAGACTCATTGCTGGTTTTATTCCTTTATTCATCTGTTATCATGTGTGGTCATTCATATGTTATATTGCAGTGTTATCATGTCATCATAGGGATTATATAGTTTGTTCAGGTTACTTTAGGCTTAGCGTGTATACGTGGGGTATATTCCTCGCGTATATACGTCGCCGACTCTAGTCGCGCTCTGTTTTCACGTATTTTAGGAGGGGGCGTGACAGATGGCTTTAGAAGGATGGCTACAATGGCTCAATAGAAAACCCACCTTATCCTAGCATATACTTCTTCTACATTGGTGCATGTCTTATGGTCAATTTGGTATTGACGAAATAAAGTACTTTTCTCCCAGGAATAGATCACTGTAACATTTCTTTGGACTAGAGATTCTATGTTGACCTTACAACACCTCTAACAAAGATTCACAAATCAGTTTCGAGTTTGTCATGATCAGTTAATTGTTGTTAGTATATTATTGGTAGACTGAGTGTGCACAGATGCACAGATGAATTCTTGTATATTTAAGTTTGCCATAAATAAGAATAAAAAAGAGAGTCATGGAAATCTAATTAAAGCTCAATCCTCAACAATATTCTCTCTTTGTGTTTATACATATAATAATAATAATAATAATAATAATAATAAAACTTAGTGTAAGGATCGAGCAACATGGTAACCATCAATTACAGATGGTGTATTTGCACGTGCAAAAAAGCCAGTGAGAGAGAACTGAAATTCAAGCTATAAGTTAAGGGTTTGTTTCACTTTGATGTTAAGTGTTTTTAATTGTAGTTTCCTGGAGTAAAAATCCTATAACTCCACACAATAAACCGTGTCTGTTAGTAACGGTCCCAGTATTGATAGATTCTTAATTAACATAAGACTTCTTTTAAAATGATAGATTATCATAATCGTCTCCAATCCTTAAAAATTTCAGCAGCACTTCCTTTATAAATACTGATGTGCCCAAATATACATTTCAATCCACAATAATTTCGGCCAACATCAACCTACTTATTCTCAATCCAAATAGTAAATCAAAGTCAACCATCATCCATGCAATCAGAATAATATTTCGGCTCATCACGGCTTACTTAAGTGAAAACAAAAGAAACATATGCTCGAGAATATCCCTCTCGGCATCCAGGATGTAACACCAAATTATTTATGAATCCAACTCATTAAGAACAAAGCCTTCTAGCTTATGCTCTACAACCTCAATAAGATTGTAAATATATATAACATGAAGTTTTCCATCTACAATTATAATTCCAAAACTTCTCTATATAACAGAATTTTCAACGAAGCACTTGAAATCTTAAATTGGGCCTTCACCTCACCATGACCTAAAAACATAATAATCTGTGGGCGGTGAGCTTAACAGCTCAGTGAGGAGAGTAAAAAGAAGATTAAGAAAATGATATACATGTCAAAGTAAAAGGGAACATGCTTTTCTTTAATGGCAAGTTGAATTTGGATAAAGAAAAGAAACAATTATATCAAGGTAACAGTCAACCCAATTATCTCTATAGTTTGCCAAAATGACTTGACTCCTTCGGTCGATGACTCTACAACTTAAATCTTTGAACTATATTCTATAGGATTTATGATATATCGAATATTTTCTTTTAGTGCCTTAGTTTGTTTTTTAATTCTTTTCATGGATATGTGCTTCATGTACCATTTACAATGGTGCTCTAATCACAATAAATTAATTCAAATACTACAAATATCACAAACATGTTTATATGTATACATATATTGTATATCATATCACACTTCAAGTGTTACATGGATTCTTTTGTAAACATACACACATCATATAATGCTATATTATCTCCTATAATAAGACAGAGTTTCACAGTCCTACATCAAGGACAAGCATACAACACTATATATTTAAATAAGCATATTTTTATTTCATATATATGACCCATCTCATACCCCGTCTTCATACCTACCAGCTCCTGCTAGCCCCTTCCTTTGTATATTACACAATATCATACCCCGTCTTCACACCTATCAGCTCCCGCTGGCCACTTCCTTTATATAATACACAATATCATACCCCGTCTTCAGACTTACTAGCTCCCGCTGGCCCCTTCCTTCGAAATATATACACACACACACACACACACACACACACAAAATAACAACACCGTCTTCCCCCTCCCATCCTTAATATGTATAAAAATAACACGACATGCATGTACAACATCACATACACATCAATTATCAAGGTAACACACACCATGTCGGTAGCGTTGTGATATACTTTTTTCAATCACCAATCATGTGATTGAAACGTAGCACACGATTAAGTTCGTGTAACTATCCATTATATGCACGGATTCAGACATACATACTACTTACATTTATCATTCATTCCACGATGCATCAACAATTAATTACATTCTCAATGCTCGTCCTAGGTCATATGATTTATTTTTTTTAACTAGTTATGATTCTTATTCACATATTAGGTATTTTATGAATGAAATTGACTACACTACTTGTACATGACTAGGATCTTAGCATGCTTAAAAGTTACTAATAGTCCACCAGATTCACGCTTGCACACATCATTTATTTCAGTAGGAATTATTACTTGAAAACGAGAGTATATACTTCACTAGTCATCAAGCATATTAGTCGACAACCTTTATCAACAAGTTATTAATAGTACATGGCTATATGATATATCACAATTGTATATGTATATGTATTATACAAAAAACTGTATCCATAACAATTTGGTAATAATCATAATCAGCATATATCGGTTAGATTATTGATTTATTAATTGATAATTGTAACCCAGTCCATATTCACATCTACTTAATATCCATATTTAAGTACAACTAGCCCGTTGCCCTATGATCGTTCACTCATGTCGTACAAATTAGAGATTTAGGGTTGATCGGGTTTGGATAAGTTACTAGTAAAATCTATCACTGGGTTTTCTGATTTACTTACTTTATTTTCATATATTCACGACATCCATTATTCAAAATAGTCCATGTTCTTAGTTTAATATATATTACTCTAGAAGAGATATCGATTACTCAGTATTGGTGTAGCAACAATCTGTAACACCCCATCCTCAGTATACGTACACAGTTATGTATCCTGATTTTTGGAGAGTATTTTTTTTATTTATTTTATTTTACTTTATTTTCTGTTATTTAAATTCTTACTCATATAGCAGTACTGCATGATTTAACCTTTTTGGTAATCAAATTTGACCGATTTCAGTTTCAAATATTATTTTTTAATATTCTAGATTTTTCATGATTTTCTGGAATTTTTCAGAATTAATTGTCAATCTTCAAAACTGGTGTCGACCAGTGTCGCTGACCGACCCTCGGATTTTTAATTTACAAACGGAGTTGAGAATCTAGAAACGGCTTTCACAGTATTCCTTAAAATCATGATTTCTATCTAAATGATTTTTTTTGAGAATTTTTAGATTTTATCAAAAATCCAGCCTATCCGGTGTAGACACCGTTCACAGTGGATTCCAGGATTTTTATTTTAAAAATAGAATTGAATTTCTGAAAACCGATTTCACTAAAAATCTTAAAATAATATTTATTATTTTGAGAATTTTTGGGAGACTTTTTGAGATACTTCAATTTTAGACTTTTCCGGAGTTTTCGGTATTTTCCCAGATACCGGGAATTTATCCAAATATTCCACTTTTCTCTTTTTCCCATTTTCTCTCTCCTTCCTCAAACACGAGTTTCGCCAACTGGATTCATCATTAAATGCAGTGATCCTCTCCATACTGCATTTAATGCTTATGAGCTAAATCAACTCAGGACCAATCAACCATGTCTTTTTGTCTTTTCTTTTAAACGCAACTTTTGCGTTTTCATCTGGACGCAACCTTGATTTCCGCGTTTGGCTCCTTATTTGCCTAGACGCAGCTTTGATTGTCTTGGGGACGCGACATTCTTTGGAAGGAAACGCCAAGTTTCATTCATCAGGTGGAGATGGCACATTATTATATTATTTTCCCCCTTTTATATATATACACTCCCATCTTCTCTCTTCTTCACTTTCTCTTCTCCTCCTTCATTTGCAGCCAGTAGGAGCCACCAAAAACAGCAGCCCAAGCTTCTTGGCTGGTCATCACAACCCATTTTCTCCATCTTTTCACCACCAATAACTCCACCAACTCTTCCCCCTTCTTCCCCTCCATCTCCTCCTCCATTTCCAACAACTACACCACCTTCTTCAACCTCTTTTCACTAAGAAACATCAAAGAAACCCATCCTCTCCATCAAACTTCACCACCATCTCCACCACCACTGTAATACCCAGTTCTCGGAATACGTACTAGTTGCGTATTCAGTTTTTCGATCGTATTTTTCGATTATTTCTTGTATTTGACCGATTTTAGTTTTAAATATCATTTTCTAATATTTTATATTTTCTAGGATTTTCTGGAATTTTCTCGAATTAAATTGAAAATCTTCAAAACCGGTGTCGACCAGTACCGCTGATCGATTCCCGGATTTTTAATTTACAGACAGATTGGAATTTCTCGAAGAGTCTTTAGACATTTCCTCTTAGAATCATATTTCCTACCTAAATACTTTTTCTAAGGATTTTATGAATTTATGAAAATTCCACCGGAGTCGGTATCGGCCAGTATCCGGGATTTTTAATTTCAAAACGATCAATTATTTCTTCAAACGAATTTCACCATGAGTCTTAGAATATTATTCTTGATTTTTGGTAAATTTTGCGAGTCGTTCCGAGATACTTGATTTCGGGACGATTTCGGTATTTTTCGAAATGTTTTCCGCATCCACGACTCAAACCCGGGAATCAGCCTTTTCAACAGTTTCACTTTTGAGTCCAAGAAAATATCTTCCCTTTTAATTTCTTTTCCTTTTTCCTTTTTCTTTAATTCCTTTCCTTCCTCCACAAGCCACAACTTTTTCTCAAAAATTCCACCAATTTCTACACACTTCCACCAACTTCCACCACAAATATCTCTCTCTCTCTCTCTCTTCCATGGCCGGCCAAGATTGGCCAAGAGAAACACCTCACCCCTTTTATTTACATAAAACCCCCTCTCTTCTACATTATTGGCATCTCCTTCACAAATCCAAAAGCTATATAAACTCCTCCTTCTCATTTCTCCTTCACTTTTCATTCCACTTCACAAAGCCTTAACCTCCTCCAAATTCCTCCTCCATCACTTGGTGAAGGCCGGTCACTCCTTTTGGATTGGGGCCGTGCTCTTCTTTGTTGTCAAGACACTAAGGCCGGTTCCCCCCTTTTCAGGATTGGGGCCGGGTTTTCTTAGTTGTCGACATTGCCGTAGGTTATTCCGGTAATCGTTCGCGATTATTCCGGGTAATCGTTTTGGTGATAAGTTACGATAACTTGAACAAGGACTCTCCCGGAACGCTGGACGCATAAGAACGTTTTTAGGCGAGTATTTTTACTCGCCAAGACTTGGACATAATTGTGTTTTCATATGGTGTAAATTGATCAACAAACACAACCATCAAATCTGTTCTGCACTCTGTTTTCAGTCGATTAGTCGACTTGACCTAATGATTAGTCGACTTGAGACCCCAATTAGTCGACTACTCCCTTGACCCTAGTCGACTAACTCATTTGAAACGCACCCTTTTCTGAAACGCAGACTTCATTAGTCGACTACCCCATTTTCCTAGTCGACTAACTTTTCCTGTGAAACGCAGTTCTCTGAAACGCAGATTTCTATAGTCGACTACCCCATATTCCTAGTCGACTAACTTTTCCTATGAAACGCAGCTCTTTGAAACGCAGTCTTCTATTAGTCGACTACTCCTTTTTCCTAGTCGACTAACCCTTTTTCTGAAAGACGCGACTTTGTGAGACGCAGTCCTGACTAGTCGACTTGGCCCTCTTCCATAGTCGACTAACCCCTTCATTAGTCGACTACCTATTTCACCCTAGTCGACTAACTTTGGCTGATTGTCATGGTTAATTACTTTATTGCATTTGGATTTTATTCTTGGTACATGTATTATTTATTCTTACTTCATGACTTGTTACTTGATGAAATATCACCTCTTGTCATGCTATCTCTTAATACCAAGCATGATACACTTGACTCTTATAATTATCACGATAATGGGAATGATAACCGGACATCATGTTTTATAACTTGATTAAGTGATAGTACGATTGTACTCCTGATATTCCTGACTTGCTCCTGCTCATTCCCGAAATCTGATAATTATCTAAAGAACTCGTAAAATGAGACAACTTGCATCGGGTCGGGGGAAATATGCGGCTATCAATATATGTTCGTGTTTACAGTGGTATTAGGTATGTTGTGCAACTAAACTATCCGGTCTGACCTGTGGGCCTCCAGGCGACCGAGGGGAGTGCTGGCTCCCTCTTCCTGATACCATCATGATAAAGGGCATACATAAGTCCCTCCTGATAGGCCTTGCGGCTGGTTCCGTCACCAAGCAACGGAACACCCTGGACCGTGGTCCCGGGCAAGCACGGGACCCACTGTAAACATAGTTCATTGATACCCCCGCTGGTTTCCAATAACAACCTTGCTTTACTCGGATATGGATCTATGTGCGCTGGGACGCTAGTTCACATAGCTAGATATCAAAGTAAGACAAGTAATAATAATAAAAGACGCTAACTGTGGATCCGTTGTACACGCCTGGATTACGGGGACATGAGATAAAGGTATATAGATGAGGGTTTCCTTGTTTGGATTATTCCTTCGAGGTACTAGTCTCATAGAGCCGTAACCTAAACTTGTACAACGTCTTTTCAACTCTAAATTGTTGTGCTTCCATTACTTGCTGGCTGAATATTTATTATACTGTTCCAACTCTCCTGCTCTTGTCTCTTTGCCACTCGGCTGTAACCTGATCATTTGTTTGGGAGGTCCTGACTCCCTTGAATTTGTATGTTCAGGTTCCGGAGCTTGGATTGAAGTGGAGCCGTCCACAGAAGATCAAGCTTTCCTTGTTGAGCAGGCCGACTAGTTCGGTTTCTCTCGTGCCAGACTTTTCTCTTCGACTCACGGGATCCTCATCCAACTCGTGAGCATCTTGTGTTCATATTTTAAATCGTACTTTTGGACATGGTTGTGATATAAGACACATGTATTGTGTAATAGTATATCATATCCTGTGATAACTTTGTAATTTGTACTTCTTAAGTTGGCATATGAATGAATACCACGCTTTGTAGTACTCTGATTCTTGCTTGTACTAATGCTTAGCGTATATACGTGAGGGTATTTCTGACCTGCGTATATACGTCACAGTGACGTCCCCGTACCGTGGGATCGGGGCGTTACAGGTTGGTATCAGAGCCTAGGCTCTCACACCTATAGTACAATCAAGCAGCAAATTAATGAAATTTGCTATTACCAACTACAATGTACAAAGTTATCTAGTCCTTCTTGATTCCTTCATATCCTAAAATCCTTCCATTTTTCCAATTTCCAGTCATCTTTTACCAACTAAGTATGGATAGAAGGACGAGTCGTAACAACTCAGGACAAGTATCAAACGGACCCACGGGAGAGAATGCCGATATTCTGAGGGTTATCCAGACGATGGTGGAAAATCAGCAACAACAGACAGAACTCTTCCGGCAAGAGTTAGCAGCTCCTAAAGAACAAAGGCCGGGGAACATATCCGACTTTCGACGGTTGCAACCAGCCATTTTTACAGGAGGAGAGAAACCATTGGATGCTGAACAATGGCTGATCGACACCACAGATCTGTTGAACGCAGCTCGAGTTCCAAAGGAAAATCAAGTAGAGGTTGCAAAGATTCAACTAAAGGATGTAGCCAGAACATGGTGGCTAGCTGAGGAGGCAAGATTAGAAAAACCTGTCTCCTGGGACCAATTCTCTAAAAGTTTCTATAGTAGGTTCTTTCCTGCCACAGCTCAGAAAGAAATGGAAGAACAGTTCATCCGACTTCAGCAATGGAATCGGTCCGTGGATGAGTATGCCGCGAAATTTTTAAGACTTAGCCGCTTTGCTCCATACATGGTGACTGATGAGGAGAAGCGAGCAAGTAGATTCCAACAGGGCTTACAAATGGACATTCAAGTCTTCTTAATGCCCCAACAGCTGAAAACTTATTCCGAAGTCCTCACCATAGCTCGGGAAGTGGAGCGTGGACTGGAGAAGAAGAAATTGAACCTGATAAGGAACCAGGCCATGAAGAGGCCATTCCCACAAATGGGGAGAGGAGGTCCATTCAGAGCAGCAAAAGCTCCAATAATGCGACGACCATTCCGACCAGCTCCTTTCCAGATGGCCCAACCCCAGATGGCCCAACCAGGTCCTATTTGTCACTTTTGCCTGAAACCAGGTCACTCTCAACAAAATTGCCGTAGGGCAAATGGATTATGCCTGGTATGTGGTTCCCGTGACCATACCATAGAAGTCTGTCCCCACAAAAGAATGGGAATAGCCAACCAAACCCTGCCAGCACTTCCAGGGCCAATTGGCCAGCGGAACCAGGGACCAATGGTTAGGAGAGCTCTTCCCCCTCCTCCACAACAAGCTATTCGCCCAGTCCAAAGAGGAGTTAGGACTGCAACAGGACGTGGAAGGGGACAAGCTTACAATTTGACGGAAGAAGAGGCCGAGGCTTCTGAGGAAGTGATAACAGGTAAAATCATGGTACACTCAAAACCTGTTCTAGCCCTCTTCGATTCAGGTGCTTCCCATTGTTACATCTCAGATCATTTTGTTGCATTGCATTCTATACCTGTTAAAACTTTAGACCACCAATGGGAGATTAGTACAGGGAATGGAGTAGTCATATCTACTAAGGTTTGTACTGATTGCCCCGTAGAACTCTGTAACAGAACATTGGCCATAGATATGCTCGTACTAGATACCAAAGGGTACGACGTAATCTTAGGCATGACCTGGCTAAGCAAATACTATGCAGTGCTTGACTGTCGGGAGAAGAGAATTGAGTTCAGAATTCCACGTCAGCCGGAATTTCAATTTAACGGGGAACCCAAGGCTGTCAAGAGAAAAACTCGGATGGCTACTGCTGAGATTCAGAAGAAGAAAGTACCGGTTTGGGATGAATTCCCGGAAGTATTTGCTGAAATTTCAGGACTCCCACCTGACAGAATGATTGAATTCTCCATTGAGACTATTCCAGGAACAGTTCCAATATCCAAAGCTCCGTACAGAATGGCACCCACTGAGTTAGAGATTCTAAAGAAACAGCTGCAAGAATACTCTGATAAGGGATTAATTCGACCAAGTACTTCACCATGGGGAGCTCCAGTACTATTGGCAAACAAAAAGGATGGTGGTAAACGGTTATGTATCGACTATAGAGAATTGAACAAAGTTACCATCAAGAACAAGTATCCCTTACCAAGGATTGATGACCTGTTTGACCAACTACATGGAGCCCGAGTATTCTCTAAATTAGATTTACAATCAGGTTATCATCAGCTAAAGGTGAAGAAAGAAGATATTCCGAAGACGGCATTCAGAACCCGTTATGGCCACTATGAATTTCTAGTTATGCCTTTCGGAGTCACCAATGCCCCTGCAGTTTTCATGGATTTGATGAACAGAGTGTTCTCGCCATATTTGGATCAGTTCGTAGTTGTCTTTATAGATGACATCTTGGTCTATTCAAAGAACAACCGAGAGCATGCAGAACACTTGAGGATAGTATTACAGACTCTCAAACAAGAACAACTTCATGCTAAGCAGAGCAAGTGTGACTTCTGGTTAGACCGTATAGCCTTCCTTGGACACATGATTTCAGAAGAAGGAATTTCAGTTGATCCCAGCAAAATCCAGGCAGTAAAGGACTGGCCAATTCCAAGGACAGTGACTGAAATTAAGAGTTTTATTGGACTAGCCGGATATTACAGACGCTTTGTCCAAGATTTCTCCAAGATTGCAGCCCCGTTAACAAAGCTCACCCGAAAAGGAGAAAGGTATATATGGACAGAGGAATGTACTGCAGCATTTGAGCAATTAAAGCAAAGACTCATTACAGCTCCAATCTTAAGGACTCCCTCAGGAAGAGGAGGGATGGTCATATACAGTGATGCATCCGGAAAAGGCCTGGGGTGTGTACTAATGCAACATGATCATGTCATAGCTTATGCATCCAGACAACTGAAGCCTCATGAGCGAAATTATCCAACTCATGACTTAGAGCTGGCAGCAGTAATATTCGCCCTAAAGATCTGGAGGCATTATCTTCTGGGAGACAAAGTGTTAATCTACACAGATCACAAGAGTCTTAAGTATATTTTCACACAGAAGGAATTAAACATGAGACAGAGACGGTGGCTTGAATTAATGGCGGACTATGATATAGACTTGCAATATCATCCAGGCAAAGTCAATACGGTACCAGATGCCTTGAGCAGGAAGCCAGAAAATAGAATGCTAGTCCAAATTACTCAACAGAAAGACTTAATTCAAGACATCATAAGATTGGACTTAATGTTAGTACAAGGAACTGATAAGGTAGGACAGTTAATGACCTTTTAGATTCAATCGGCATTGCTAAATGAGATTAAAGAAGCCCAAAAGAAAGACCCCAGATTACAGAAATTCAGAGCTCAAGTAGAAGCTGGATTGAGAACAGATATCCATATTCATACGGATGATGCACTATACTTTGGTAACAGAATTTGCGTTCCCCAAGGAGAAGTTCGACAGAAAATTCTAGCAGAAGCACACAGTTCAGCCTATTCCATACACCCAGGGGGAACTAAAATGTATCAAGATATAAAGAAACAGTTTTGGTGGAATGCTATGAAAAGAGAGATAGCCCAGTATGTAGCCAAGTGCTTAGTTTGTCAGCAGATAAAGATAGAACATCAAAGAACAGCTGGACTTCTACAACCCTTACCGATACCCGAATGGAAGTGGGAACATATCACTATGGATTTTGTCACGGCACTACCTCGCAGTCCTAAGGGTAATAATGCAGTTTGGGTAATCATTGATCGTCTCACAAAATCAGCTCACTTCATACCATTCAGGGTAGGTCAAACAACAGAAGTCCTGGCAGACAAATACATGAAGGAAATAGTTCGTCTACATGGAGTTCCGGTTAGTGTAATACCCCGTTCCCGGAATACGTACTTAGTTGCGTATTCAGTTTCCCTATCGTATTTTTCCGAATTACTTCCGGTATTCGACCGATTTCAGTTCCAAATGTCATTTTCCTGTGCTTTGGATTTTATATGATTTTCCGGAATTTTCCTGAAATTAATTAAATATTTTCAAAACCGGTGTCGGCCAGTGCCGCTGACCGATTCCAGGATTTTTAACTCACAAACAGTTAGGAATTTCTAGATGGTCCTTCAGGCATTATTCCTTAGAATCATATTTTCAACCTACACTCTTTTTCTGGAGATTTACGAATTTATGAAAATTCCAACGGAGTCGGTAAATAACTGATTCCGGGATTTTTAGTTTTAAAACCATAAACTATTTCTTCAAACGAATTGCACCATGAGCCTTCAAATCTTATTCTTGATTTTTGGTAAAATTTCGGGTCATTCCGAAATACTTGAATTTTGGACATTTTTTCAATAATTGCAAATTCCATTTTCCACCTCATGTGCCACCTCAATTCCCACTCACCCTCCCACCTAACCCCACTCACTCTCTCTCTCTCCCATGGCCGGCCAAGTGGCCAAGGAGAGGACACTCACCTCACCCCCTTTTTACACAAAACCCCCCTCTCAATTGCATTATTACACCTCCTTCACAAAATCCCCATCTTATATATAGCTTTTCATTTGCAATTTACCTTTTTTCTCCTTCACTTCAAGCAAAAGAGAAAACTCTCTCCCAAACCCTCTTCTTCTCAAACTGAACCCTAGCTCCAAGAACACTTCAAGACCTTTCCCTCCAGCCCAAGCAACTGAATTGAAGCTTGGATCGTGGCTCACTTCGTCGCCAAGGATCTCATAGGTGCCTTTGACGACTACCCGCTTCCCGGACTCGCAAAGCTTCAATCAAACGGTTCCAAGTGAGTATTTCACTCACCAAGACTTGAATTAGCCCTAGAACACTTGTATCTACACCTCTTGTACACCTAGGTCACCAAAAACCATGATTTGGACCATCAAACACACTTCCAGAAAATCTGTTCTGTCACTGTTTTTCCCACTATTAGTCGACTTACCCTAGGAGCTAGTCGACTAGAACACTTAGCTGAAACTTAGTTTTTCTGGAAAACACAGTATTAGTCGACTTACCCCAATTATCAGTCGACTAATCTTTTCTGGACATAAATCTCAACTCTCTGGAAATCACTATTAGTCGACTCCTGAATCCCCCTAGTCGACTAATCCTCCCTGGACCAGAAATCCAACTTTCTGCATCAACAAACTTAGTCGACTTAAGTATCCATTAGTCGACTAATAGTTCCCTGTTAGTCGACTACCCTTACAACCCTAGTCGACTAACTTTCCCTGAAACAAAATTCCAACTCTCTGTATCCCTGTTTTAGTCGACTAACCCAGACTGTTAGTCGACTAGAGACCCCTATTAGTCGACTAACCCTTACCCCTAGTCGACTAATTCTGACTGTGTGTCATAGTTAATTTCTGTTCTGAATTTGGTTCTTATGCTTGTTACATGTGTATTATATCTTGCTTGTTCATGCTTCAATACTGATATTACATGACCTATTACTGAATAGATGTATCTCTTGTTACCTCATGACTTGTTATTGCATATTCTTGTATCATGACATGTAAATAGTAAATATCACCACCCATCATGCCATCTCTTAAAACAAAGCATGATACACTTGACTTTCCTATAAAAAGCACCAACTTACATATGGGTCGGGGGAAATATGCGGATATCGATACGTGTTCGTGTTTACAGTGGTAGTAGGTATATTGTACAATCATATTCTGGTCTAACCTGCGGTACACCAGGGGACCGAGGGGAGTGCTTGCTCCTATTCCTGAATCAGTCATGACTAAGGGCATACATAAGACCCTCCTGAATAGCCTAGCGGCTGGCTTCCGTCACCAAGCAACGGAACAATCCTGGACCGTTATCCCGGGCATGTACGGGGTCCACTGTAAACATAGTTCGTCGATACCCCGCTGTTTCCAATAACAACCTTGAGTTACTAGGATATGGATCTATGTGCGCTGGGACGCTGGGTCACATAGCTAGATATCACAGTAAAGCAAGTAATAATAATAATAATAGACCATAGCTATGCATTCATTCCATGCTGACTTCAGTTCTATACGTTTTCCCCACTTGTTGATTTATATTCGTTATACTGTTCCGGTTTTCCTTATTCATGTACCTTAGCCACTTGGTTGTATTTGTTATTGTTATATGTCTTGATCCCTTGGATTTGCACATTCAGATTCCGAGGCTTGGGTCGAAGTGGAGCCATCCACCGAAGATCAGGCTTTCTTTAGTGAGCAGGCAGATTAGCTCCGGTCCTCGTGCCAGACTCTCTCCTTTTGACTCACGAGATCCTCTTTCTACTTGTGAGCTTTTTGTATACATATTGTATATATTCTTTTGGACTTGGTTATGATGTAATGCACACGTCATGTGTAATACTTTATAATATCCTGTGATAACTTTGTATGTGTACTTCTTGTGTTGGCATATGTATAGATACCACGCTTTGTCGTGTACTCTGTTTCTTGTTGTACTTTTTGCTTAGCGTATATACGCGTGGGGAAATTTCTGGCCTACGTATATACGTCGCAGTGACGTCCCCGTATCTGTGGAATCGGGGCGTTACAGGTTGGTATCAGAGCCTAGGCTCTCACACCTTAAGTACAATCAAGCAGCAAATTAATGATTTGCTGGTGCCAACTACAATGTACAAAGTTATCTAGTCCTTCTTGATTCCTTCTTGATTTCCATCCCTTGTGTCCTAAATTCCTTCCATTTTTCCAATCTCAGTTATCCTTTACCAATCGGTATGGAGAGAAGGACGGGACGTAACAACTCTGGGCAAGCCTCTAATGGACCCACTGGAGACCATGTGGATATTCTGAGAGTCATTCAGACTATGATGGAGAACCAGCAGCAGCAGACGGAGCTCCTCCGGCAGGAATTGGCAGCTCCCAAGGAGCAGAGGCCCGGAAATGTATCGGACTTCAGGCGACTGCAACCAGCCATCTTCACGGGAGAAGAGAAACCATTGGATGCTGAGCAGTGGTTGACAGACACCACTGATTTGCTGAATGCGGCCAGAGTACCGAAGGAGAACCAAGTTGAGGTCGCCAAGATTCAGTTGAAAGATGTTGCTAGAACTTGGTGGCTTGCTGAAGAGGCCAGACTGGAGAAGCCTGTCACCTGGGACACATTCTCCAAGAGCTTCTATGCCAGATTCTTCCCAGCTACTGCACAGAAGGACATGGAAGAGCAGTTCATCAGGCTTCAGCAAGGGAGTAGGTCCGTGGACGAGTATGTCGCGGAATTTCTCAGACTGAGCCGTTTTGCCCCGTACATGGTAAAGGACGAGGAGAAGCGGGCGAGCAGGTTCCAGCAGGGCTTGCAGATGGACATTCAGATGTTCTTAATGCCCCAACAGCTGAAGACTTATTCAGAGGTTCTTACCATAGCTCGGGAAGTGGAGCGTGGGTTGGAGAAGAAGCAAGAGGATCAGATGAGGAACCAGGCCATGAAGAGGCCTTTTCCACCAATGGGGAGAGGAGGCCCATTCAGAGCAGCGAAGGTGCAGATGAGGCAGCAATTCAGACCAGCTCCTTACCAGGCGGGCCAACCATCGGCCTTCTGCAGTTATTGTCAGAAGCCGGGCCACATTCGTCAGTATTGCCGTAGGGCAAATGGATTGTGTTTGGTGTGTGGATCCAAGGATCATTCTATAGAAGCCTGTCCGCACAGAAGGATGGGGATAGCCGGCCAAGCTGTGCCAGCACTTCAGGGACCGGTTGGACAGAGAGCACTTCCAGGACCACCGGGGCAGAGGAATCAGGGACCAGTGATGAGGAGAGCTCTTCCCCTTCCGCCACAGCATGTTGTTCGCCCAGTCCAGAGGGGAGCTAGGACAGCAGCGGGGCGTGGAAGAGGTCAAGCCTACAACTTGACGGAAGTGGAAGCTGAGACTTCTGAGGAGGTGATAACAGGTAATATCAGGGTGCATTCTCAACCTGTTTTAGCCCTCTTCGATTCCGGTGCTTCGCATTGTTTTATCTCAGGTCATTTTGTGGCATTGCATTCTATACCTGTTAAGGTGTTAGACCACAAATGGGAGATTAGTACCGGGAATGGAGTAGTCATGTCTTCTAGGGTTTGTGCTGATTGTCCAGTGGAACTTTGTGATAAGACCTTGGCCATAGATATGCTCGTGCTAGACACTAAAGGGTACGACGTAATCTTAGGCATGACCTGGCTCAGTCAGTACCATGCAGTTATTGACTGTAGGGAGAAGAAGATTATTTTCAGGATCCCCCGTCAACCGGAATTTCAATTTTGTGGTGAGGTGAAGTCTACCAAGAGAAAGACTCGGTTGACTACTTCAGAGGTTCAGAAAGGAGTACCGGTGTGGGATGAATTTCCAGGAGTGTTTGCTGAGATCTCAGGACTGCCACCAAAAAGGGTGATCGAGTTCTCAATTGATACTGTGCCTGGGACAGCTCCTATATCTAAGGCTCCGTACAGGATGGCACCGACGGAGCTAGAGATTCTGAAGAAGCAGCTGCAGGAGTACTCTGATAAGGGATTGATTCGGCCAAGTGCTTCGCCATGGGGTGCTCCAGTGCTATTGGCGAACAAGAAGGATGGTGGTAAGAGACTTTGTATTGATTACAGGGAATTGAACAAGGTTACCATCAAGAACTAGTATCCCTTGCCAAGGATTGATGATTTGTTTGATCAGCTTCATGGAGCCCGGGTATTCTCTAAGTTGGATTTGCAGTCGGGGTACCATCAACTAAGGATGAAGACAGAGGATATCCCGAAGACGGCATTCAGGACCCGTTATGGCCACTATGAATTCCTAGTTATGCCTTTCGGAGTCACCAATGCCCCTGCAGTTTTCATGGATTTGATGAACCGAGTGTTCTCGCCCTTCTTGGACCAGTTCGTTGTTGTCTTCATAGATGACATCTTGGTCTACTCCAAGAACAACAAGGAGCATGCAGAACACTTGAGGATTGTGTTGCAGACCCTCCAGCAGGAGCAGCTTCATGCCAAGAGGAGCAAGTGTGACTTCTGGTTGGACAGTATAGCCTTCCTTGGGCACATTGTTTCAGCAGAAGGAATCTCGGTGGATCCCAGCAAAGTCCAAGCAGTGAAGGATTGGCCTATTCCGGAGACGGTGACTGAGATTAAGAGTTTTCTTGGGCTAGCCGGATATTACAGGCGCTTTGTCCAGGATTTCTCTAGGATTGCAGCTCCGTTGACCAAGCTCACCCGGAAAGGAGAGAGGTACATATGGACAGAAGAATGTGCTTTGGCATTTGAGCAGTTGAAGCAGAGACTCATTTCAGCTCCGATCTTGAAGACTCCCTCGGGTAGAGGAGGGATGGTCATTTTCAGTGATGCATCAGGGAAAGGCCTGGGGTGTGTGCTTATGCAACATGATCATGTTATAGCATATGCATCTAGGCAACTGAAGCCTCATGAGCGGAACTACCCAACTCATGACTTGGAGCTAGCAGCTGTTATATTT
The DNA here is from genome assembly GCA_038442645.1 of Agave tequilana. NCBI lineage: Eukaryota > Viridiplantae > Streptophyta > Magnoliopsida > Asparagales > Asparagaceae > Agave > Agave tequilana. Next base: position 82,957 of record JAVJIF010012238.1, on the reverse strand, counting down.
GCTTTGAAGATTTGGAGGCATTATCTTCTGGGAGATAAGGTGTTGATATACACGGATCACAAGAGCCTCAAGTATATTTTCTCACAGAAGGAGTTGAACATGAGGCAGAGGCGGTGGCTGGAGCTGATGGCGGACTATGATATTGACTTGCAGTATCATCCAGGCAAAGTCAATACCGTTCCAGATGCACTGAGCAGGATGCCAGAGAATAGGGTGCTTGTCCAAATCACTCAGCAGAAGGAGTTGATTCAGGACATTATCAGATTGGACTTGATGTTGGTTCGAGGAGCTGAGGAGGCAGGACAGCTCATGGCTTTGCAGATTCAGTCAACATTAATAGATGAGATCAAGGAAGCTCAGAAGGAAGACCCCAGATTGCAGCAGTTCCGAGCTCAGGTAGAGGCTGGATTGAGGACTGATATCAGTATTCATCCGGATGGTGCCTTATATTTTGGTAGCAGACTTTGTGTTCCCCAAGGAGAGGTTCGGCAGAAGATTTTGGCAGAGGCTCACAGTTCAGCATATTCCATACACCCAGGGGGAAACAAGATGTATCAGGATATGAAGAAGCAGTTTTGGTGGAATGCCATGAAGAGGGAGATAGCCCAGTTTGTTGCCAAGTGCTTGGTTTGTCAGCAGGTTAAGATTGAGCATCAGAGGACGGCGGGACTTCTGCAACCTTTACCGATTCCCGAGTGGAAGTGGGAGCACATTACCATGGATTTTGTCACGGCATTACCTCGAAGTCCTAAAGGTAATAATGCTGTGTGGGTAATCATTGACCGTCTCACCAAGTCAGCTCACTTTATACCATTCAGGGTGGGACAGTCAACAGAGGTTCTGGCAGACAGGTACTTGAAGGAGATAGTTCGTCTACATGGAGTTCCTGTTAGTATTGTATCAGACCGAGACACCAGATTCAGATCTCATTTCTGGGAGAGTCTCCAAGAAAGTCTAGGGACTCGTCTGAAATTCAGTACATCATATCATCCTCAGACAGACGGACAATCTGAGAGGACTATCCAGATTCTTGAGGATATGTTGAGGGCCTGCATGATTGAATTCCAGGGATCATGGGAAGACCATCTTCACTTGGCGGAGTTTTCTTATAATAACAGTTATCAAGCAAGTATCAAGATGGCACCCTTTGAAGCATTGTATGGGAGAAAGTGCAGATCACCGATTTGTTGGGATGAAGTCGGTGAGAGAAGACTTTTGGGGCCAGAGATTCTGATTCAGACAACAGACAAGGTCAGGATTATCAGAGATCACCTCAGGGCAGCTCAGAGTCGGCAGAGGAGTTGGGCTGACACTCGGAGAAGGCCATTGGAATTTCAGACCGGAGATCATGTGTTTTTGAAGATATCACCTACCAAGGGAGTAATCCGGTTCGGTACGCGTGGAAAACTTAGTCCAAGATATATCGGCCCATTCGAGATTTTGGATCGAGTGGGAGAGGTGTGTTACAGGTTGGCGTTACCGCCATCTTTGGACGGTGTGCACAATGTTTTCCACGTGTCACAGTTGAGGAAGTATGTGAAAGATGATAGCCATATCCTGGATCACTCCGAACTGGAACTACAACCGGATTTATCATATCAAGAGCAGCCGATGGCTATTTTGGACAGGAGTGTCAAGGCATTGAAGAACAAGGCTATACCATTAGTGTTGGTGTCTTGGAACAGGCATGCACCGGGAGAGGCCACGTGGGAGCGAGAAGATGTCATCCGTGAGCGTTACCCTCATCTCTTCACAACTTGATTGGTAAGACTCTTCCTTCTTATTCCGATTCTTGTTCTTATCCTTATTCTTATCTACCGTTATCTTCCTTCTTGTCCTTATTTATCTGTTCCCTTTCACTTTACGAAATTTCGAGGACGAAATTTTTGTAAGGTGGGTAGATTGTAATACCCCGTTCCCGGAATACGTACTTAGTTGCGTATTCAGTTTCCCTATCGTATTTTTCCGAATTACTTCCGGTATTCGACCGATTTCAGTTCCAAATGTCATTTTCCTGTGCTTTGGATTTTATATGATTTTCCGGAATTTTCCTGAAATTAATTAAATATTTTCAAAACCGGTGTCGGCCAGTGCCGCTGACCGATTCCAGGATTTTTAACTCACAAACAGTTAGGAATTTCTAGATGGTCCTTCAGGCATTATTCCTTAGAATTATATTTTCAACCTACACTCTTTTTCTGGAGATTTTACGAATTTATGAAAATTCCAACGGAGTCGGTAAATAACTGATTCCGGGATTTTTAGTTTTAAAACCATAAACTATTTCTTCAAACGAATTGCACCATGAGCCTTCAAATCTTATTCTTGATTTTTGGTAAAATTTTCGGGTCATTCCGAAATACTTGAATTTTGGACATTTTTTCAATAATTGCAAATTCCATTTTCCACCTCATGTGCCACCTCAATTCCCACTCACCCTCCCACCTAACCCCACTCACTCTCTCTCTCTCCCATGGCCGGCCAAGTGGCCAAGGAGAGGACACTCACCTCACCCCCTTTTTACACAAAAACCCCCTCTCAATTGCATTATTACACCTCCTTCACAAAATCCCCATCTTATATATAGCTTTTCATTTGCAATTTACCTTTTTTCTCCTTCACTTCAAGCAAAAGAGAAAACTCTCTCCCAAACCCTCTTCTTCTCAAACTGACCCTAGCTCCAAGAACACTTCAAGACCTTTCCCTCCAGCCCAAGCAACTGAATTGAAGCTTGGATCGTGGCTCACTTCGTCGCCAAGGATCTCATAGGTGCCTTTGACGACTACCCGCTTCCCGGACTCGCAAAGCTTCAATCAAACGGTTCCAAGTGAGTATTTCACTCACCAAGACTTGAATTAGCCCTAGAACACTTGTATCTACACCTCTTGTACACCTAGGTCACCAAAAACCATGATTTGGACCATCAAACACACTTCCAGAAAATCTGTTCTGTCACTGTTTTTCCCACTATTAGTCGACTTACCCTAGGAGCTAGTCGACTAGAACACTTAGCTGAAACTTAGTTTTTCTGGAAAACACAGTATTAGTCGACTTACCCCAATTATCAGTCGACTAATCTTTTCTGGACATAAATCTCAACTCTCTGGAAATCACTATTAGTCGACTCCTGAATCCCCTAGTCGACTAATCCTCCCTGGACCAGAAATCCAACTTTCTGCATCAACAAACTTAGTCGACTTAAGTATCCATTAGTCGACTAATAGTTCCCTGTTAGTCGACTACCCTTACAACCCTAGTCGACTAACTTTCCCTGAAACAAAATTCCAACTCTCTGTATCCCTGTTTTAGTCGACTAACCCAGACTGTTAGTCGACTAGAGACCCCTATTAGTCGACTAACCCTTACCCCTAGTCGACTAATTCTGACTGTGTGTCATAGTTAATTTCTGTTCTGAATTTGGTTCTTATGCTTGTTACATGTGTATTATATCTTGCTTGTTCATGCTTCAATACTGATATTACATGACCTATTACTGAATAGATGTATCTCTTGTTACCTCATGACTTGTTATTGCATATTCTTGTATCATGACATGTAAATAGTAAATATCACCACCCATCATGCCATCTCTTAAAACAAAGCATGATACACTTGACTTTCCTATAAAAAGCACCAACTTACATATGGGTCGGGGGAAATATGCGGATATCGATACGTGTTCGTGTTTACAGTGGTAGTAGGTATATTGTACAATCATATTCCGGTCTAACCTGCGGTACACCAGGGGACCGAGGGGAGTGCTTGCTCCCTATTCCTGAATCAGTCATGACTAAGGGCATACATAAGACCCTCCTGAATAGCCTAGCGGCTGGCTTCCGTCACCAAGCAACGGAACAATCCTGGACCGTTATCCCGGGCATGTACGGGGTCCACTGTAAACATAGTTCGTCGATACCCCCGCTGTTTCCAATAACAACCTTGAGTTACTAGGATATGGATCTATGTGCGCTGGGACGCTGGGTCACATAGCTAGATATCACAGTAAAGCAAGTAATAATAATAATAGACCATAGCTATGCATTCATTCCATGCTGACTTCAGTTCTATACGTTTTCCCCACTTGTTGATTTATATTCGTTATACTGTTCCGGTTTTCCTTATTCATGTACCTTAGCCACTTGGCTGTATTTGTTATTGTTATATGTCTTGATCCCTTGGATTTGCACATTCAGATTCCGAGGCTTGGGTCGAAGTGGAGCCATCCACCGAAGATCAGGCTTTCTTTAGTGAGCAGGCAGATTAGCTCCGGTCCTCGTGCCAGACTCTCTCCTTTTGACTCACGAGATCCTCTTTCTACTTGTGAGCTTTTTGTATACATATTGTATATATTCTTTTGGACTTGGTTATGATGTAATGCACACGTCATGTGTAATACTTTATAATATCCTGTGATAACTTTGTATGTGTACTTCTTGTGTTGGCATATGTATAGATACCACGCTTTGTCGTGTACTCTGTTTCTTGTTGTACTTTTTGCTTAGCGTATATACGCGTGGGGAAATTTCTGGCCTACGTATATACGTCGCAGTGACGTCCCCGTATCTGTGGAATCGGGGCGTTACAGTTAGCATCGTATCAGATAGAGACACAAGATTCCGATCGCATTTCTGGGAAAGTCTCCAAGAAAGTCTAGGAACTCGTCTGAAATTCAGTACTTCATATCACCCCCAGACAGACGGACAATCTGAACGGACTATCCAAATTCTTGAAGACATGCTAAGAGCCTGCATGATTGAATTCAAGGGATCATGGGAAGACTATCTTCATCTGGCAGAATTCTCTTATAATAACAGTTATCAGGCCAGTATCAAGATGGCACCGTTTGAGGCATTATATGGCAGAAAATGTAGATCACCAATTTGTTGGGACGAAGTCGGTGAGAGGAGACTTTTGGGGCCAGAGATCCTAATTCAGACAACAGACAAAGTTCGAATCATTAGAGATCACCTCCGGGCAGCACAGAGCCGACAGAAAAGTTGGGCTGACACAAAGAGAAGACCATTGGAATTTAGGACAGGTGACCATGTGTTTTTAAAGATATCACCCACCAAAGGGGTAATCCGGTTCGGTACTCGTGGAAAGCTTAGCCCAAGATACATCGGCCCATTCGAAATTTTGGATCGTGTGGGAGATGTGTCCTACCGATTGGCATTACCTCCATCTTTAGACGGAGTACACAATGTATTCCACGTATCACAGTGAGGAAGTATGTCAAGGATGAGAATCATATCCTAGATCACTCCGAACTGGAACTACAACCAGATCTGTCCTATCAAGAGCAACCGATGGCCATTTTGGATAAAAGTGTTAAGACCTTGAAGAATAAGGCAATACCATTAGTGTTGGTTTCTTGGAATAGGCATGTGCCAGGAGAGGCCACGTGGGAACGAGAGGATGTTATCCGTGAACGTTATCCTCAACTATTCACAACTTAAGTTGGTAAAATTCCTTCTCTCTATCCTTCTCTACCGTCACCTTCCCCTTCCTGAAATTTCGAGGACGAAATTTTTTGTAAGGTGGATGGATTGTAATACCCAGTTCCCGGAATACGTACTTAGTTGCGTATTCAGTTTTTCGATCGTATTTTCGATTTACTTCTTGTATTTGACCGATTTTAGTTTTAAATATCATTTTCTAATATTTTATATTTTCTAGGATTTTCTGGAATTTTCTCGAATTAAATTGAAAATCTTCAAAACCGGTGTCGACCAGTACCGCTGATCGATTCCCGGATTTTTAATTTATAAACAGATTGGAATTTCTCGAAGAGTCTTTAGACATTTCCTCTTAGAATCATATTTCCTACTTAAATTCTTTTTCTGAGGATTTTATGAATTTATGAAAATTCCACCGGAGTCGGTATCGGCCAGTATCCGGGATTTTTAATTTCAAAACGATCAATTATTTCTTCAAACGAATTTCACCATGAGTCTTAGAATATTATTCTTGATTTTTGGTAAATTTTGCGAGTCGTTCCGAGATACTTGATTTCGGGACGATTTCGGTATTTTTCGAAATGTTTTCCGCATCCACGACTCAAACCCGGGAATCAGCCTTTTCAACAGTTTCACTTTTGAGTCCAAGAAAATATCTTCCCTTTTAATTTCTTTTCCTTTTTTCTTTTTCTTTAATTCCTTTCCTTCCTCCACAAGCCACAACTTTTTCTCCAAAATTCCACCAATTTCTACACACTTCCACCAACTTCCACACAAATCTCTCTCTCTCTCTCTCTCTCTCTCTCTCTCTCTCTCTCTCTTCCATGGCCGGCCAAGATTGGCCAAGAGAAACACCTCACCCCTTTTATTTACATAAAACCCCCTCTCTTCTACATTATTGGCATCTCCTTCACAAATCCAAAAGCTATATAAACTCCTCCTTCTCATTTCTCCTTCACTTTTCATTCCACTTCACAAAGCCTTAACCTCCTCCAAATTCCTCCTCCATCACTTGGTGAAGGCCGGTCACTCCTTTTGGATTGGGGCCGTGCTCTTCTTTGTTGTCAAGACACTAAGGCCGGTTCCCCCCTTTTTAGGATTGGGGCCGGGTTTTCTTAGTTGTCGACATTGCCGTAGGTTATTCCGGTAATCGTTCGCGATTATTCCGGGTAATCGTTTGGTGATAAGTTACGATAACTTGAACAAGGACTCTCCCGGAACGCTGGACGCATAAGAACGTTTTTAGGCGAGTATTTTTACTCGCCAAGACTTGGACATAATTGTGTTTTCATATGGTGTAAATTGATCAACAAACACAACCATCAAATCTGTTCTGCACTCTGTTTTCAGTCGATTAGTCGACTTGACCTAATGATTAGTCGACTTGAGACCCCAATTAGTCGACTACTCCCTTGACCCTAGTCGACTAACTCATTTGAAACGCACCCTTTTCTGAAACGCAGACTTCATTAGTCGACTACCCCATTTTTCTAGTCGACTAACTTTTCCTGTGAAACGCAGTTCTCTGAAACGCAGATTTCTATAGTCGACTACCCCATATTCCTAGTCGACTAACTTTTCCTATGAAACGCAGCTCTTTGAAACGCAGTCTTCTATAAGTCGACTACTCCTTTTTCCTAGTCGACTAACCCTTTTTCTGAAAGACGCGACTTTGTGAGACGCAGTCCTGACTAGTCGACTTGGCCCTCTTCCATAGTCGACTAACCCCTTCATTAGTCGACTACCTATTTCACCCTAGTCGACTAACTTTGGCTAATTGTCATGGTTAATTACTTTATTGCATTTGGATTTTATTCTTGGTACATGTATTATTTATTCTTACTTCATGACTTGTTACTTGATGAAATATCACCTCTTGTCATGCTATCTCTTAATACCAAGCATGATACACTTGACTCTTATAATTATCACGATAATGGGAATGATAACCGGACATCATGTTTTATAACTTGATTAAGTGATAGTACGATTGTACTCCTGATATTCCTGACTTGCTCCTGCTCATTCCCGAAATCTGATAATTATCTAAAGAACTCGTAAAATGAGACAACTTGCATCGGGTCGGGGGAAATATGCGGCTATCAATATATGTTCGTGTTTACAGTGGTATTAGGTATGTTGTGCAACTAAACTATCCGGTCTGACCTGTGGGCCTCCAGGCGACCGAGGGGAGTGCTGGCTCCCTCTTCCTGATACCATCATGATAAAGGGCATACATAAGTCCCTCCTGATAGGCCTTGCGGCTGGTTCCGTCACCAAGCAACGGAACACCCTGGACCGTGGTCCCGGGCAAGCACGGGACCCACTGTAAACATAGTTCATTGATACCCCCGCTGGTTTCCAATAACAACCTTGCTTTACTCGGATATGGATCTATGTGCGCTGGGACGCTAGTTCACATAGCTAGATATCAAAGTAAGACAAGTAATAATAATAAAAGACGCTAACTGTGGATCCGTTGTACACGCCTGGATTACGGGGACATGAGATAAAGGTATATAGATGAGGGTTTCCTTGTTTGGATTATTCCTTCGAGGTACTAGTCTCATAGAGCCGTAACCTAAACTTGTACAACGTCTTTTCAACTCTAAATTGTTGTGCTTCCATTACTTGCTGGCTGAATATTTATTATACTGTTCCAACTCTCCTGCTCTTGTCTCTTTGCCACTCGGCTGTAACCTGATCATTTGTTTGGGAGGTCCTGACTCCCTTGAATTTGTATGTTCAGGTTCCGGAGCTTGGATTGAAGTGGAGCCGTCCACAGAAGATCAAGCTTTCCTTGTTGAGCAGGCCGACTAGTTCGGTTTCTCTCGTGCCAGACTTTTCTCTTCGACTCACGGGATCCTCATCCAACTCGTGAGCATCTTGTGTTCATATTTTAAATCGTACTTTTGGACATGGTTGTGATATAAGACACATGTATTGTGTAATAGTATATCATATCCTGTGATAACTTTGTAATTTGTACTTCTTAAGTTGGCATATGAATGAATACCACGCTTTGTAGTACTCTGATTCTTACTTGTACTAATGCTTAGCGTATATACGTGAGGGTATTTCTGACCTGCGTATATACGTCGCGCAGTGACGTCCCCGTACCGTGGGATCGGGGCGTTACAACCACCTTCACCACCGTAGCCACCATCAAGCATACCATCTTCACCTCCTCGTCATCCTCTTTCCGACGAACTATAGATTCGTTCCCCGAGGCATCGTTTGCGAAATCTCATTTTGTCAAAGTGAACTATACTTGCACCATCAACCTCCTTCCCTTGTGAAGGCCGGCCACTCCTTTCGGATTGGGGCCGCGCTCTTCTCCGTTAGCAAGACTCTAAGGCCGGTACCCTCCTTTTGGATTGGGGCCGAGCTTTTCTTCGTCAGACGCATTAAAGGAACATTTTAGGCGAGTAACTCTACTCGCCAAGACATGGATAACTGTTTTCATACTTGTAATTTTTATCAATAAACGCAACCCACAAAAGTCAGGTTTTGCACTCTGTTAGTCGACTTGACCCAGTCATTAGTCGACTTGAACCCTTATTAGTCGACTACCCCCTTACCTCAAGTCGACTAGCTTATTTGAAACGCGCCCTTTTTCTGAAAACGCAGCCTTATTAGTCGACTATCTTTTTCCCCTAGTCGACTAACTTTTTCCTGAAGACGCGGCTCTCTGAGACGCAGCCTTATTAGTCGACTACCCATTTTTCCCTAGTCGACTAACTTTTTTCTGAAGACGCGATCCTACCAAACGCAGCCTTATTAGTCGACTATCTTTTCCCCTAGTCGACTAACTTTTTCCTGAAGACGCGGCTCTATGAGACGCGGCCTTATTAGTCGACTTGGCCTTCCTCTATAGTCGACTAACCCTTCATAAGTCGACTACTTATTCTCCCTAGTCGACTAAGTTTGGTTGCCTGCTGTGGTTAATCATTTCCTTGAATATGAACCTTATCCTCGGGACTTGTATTATATATATATATTGTTATTACATGATTGGTCACCTGCCAAATATCATACTCCTGTCATGCTATCTCTTGACACCAGGCATGACACACTTGACACTTTTAATTATCACGATAACGGGAATGGTAACCGGGCATCTTGTTTTACAAACTTGAATTACGTGATAGTACACATTGTACTCCTGATACTCCTGTCTTCATAATATTCCGGACTTGCTCCTGCTCATTCCCGAAATCGGATAATTACCTAAATAACTCATAAAATGAGACAACTTACATCGGGTCGGAGGAAACATGCGACTATCAATATATGTTCATGTTTACAGTGGCACTAGGTATGTTGTGCAACTAAATTTCCGGTCTGACCTGTGGGCCTCCAGGCGACCGAGGGGAGTGCTGGCTCCCTCATTCCTGGTACCATCTTGATAAGGGCATTCCATAAGACCCTCATGTACGCCTTGCGGCTGGTTCCGAGCACCAGTAACGGAACGTCATGGACCGTGGTCCCGGGCAAGCACGGGACCCACTGTAAACATTGTTCGTTGATACCCCCGTTGGTTTCCAATAACAGCCTCGATTTACTCCTATGTGGATGTATGTGTGCTGGGACGCTATTACACATACCTAGACATGTGGGTAGATTGAGTAATAAGTATAAATATAACAAATGGCAGAATCGATTTATTCTAGCCTTATTACTTTCATTTCAGGCCTCCATTTCGTGTTTCCTGTACACGTAAACTCAACACAGTTTTTGATGTCTAATACTGTTTGATTATATCAACACATGCATATACTTATCTCTTCATGACATTTGGCTTTCACCTGCATATTTGTTAGGGAGTTCTGACTCCCCTGAACTCGCATGTTCAGGTTCTGAAGCGTGGACTGAAGTGGAGCCCTCCACTGAAGATCAAGCCTATTTCTCGGAGCAAGCTGATTTGCCCTAGCTCCTTCTGTTCCTGAATCCTTCTGCTAGCTCGGGGATCTTCTTCTCAGCCCGTGAGCACCTTTTGTTGTACAAATTATAATTTTACTTTTGTATCTGACTGTGATATAATGTTCATGTATCAGTATATCACGCTCTGTGATGACTTTGTAATCTTTATGTTGGAATGTATATTGCCACGTGCTTCCGTACTCTTTTACTTGCATGTATTGTTGCTTAGCGTATATACGTGAGGGTACTTCCGACCTGCGTATGTACGTCACAGTAACGTCTCCGTACCCTCCGGATCGGGGCGTTACAGGTTGGTATCAGAGCCTAGGCTCTCACACCTACAGTACAACCAAATTGCAAATTAATGGGATCTTAATTTGCAGTTGGGGTGCATGAGTTTCGGTTAAACATTCCAACTACAAAGTTATCCATTTCTTCTTGATATTCCTTCCCTCGATTCCTAAAGTCCATCTATCTTCTGCTTTCACTCCTCTTTTCAGACATCTTTTACCAACATAGATATGGATAGGAGGGCAGGACGTAACAATTCCGGGCAGCCACAGAATGGACCCACAGGGGGAAATGCTGATATTCTTAGGGTTATCCAGAATATGGTGGAGAATCAACAAAGGCAGACCGAACTCCTCCGGTAAGGATTGATAGCAGCTCCTCAAGAACGGAGGCCAGGCAACGTGTCAGACTTCAGGCGGTTGCAGCCGGCAATATTTACGGGAGAAGAAAGACCGCTAGATGCCGAGCAGTGGCTAATTGACACAACAGATCTCTTGAAGGCAGCAAGGGTCCCAGAGGAAGATAAGGTGGAAGTCGCCAAGATCCATTTAAAGGACGTGGCTAGAAACTGGTAGTTAGCTGAAGAAGCAAGACTGGATAGACCCATCACTTGGGACCAGTTCTCTAAAAGCTTTTATGATAGATTCTTCCCTACCACAGCTCAGAAAGAGATGGAAGAACAATTCATCCGACTTCAACAATGGAACCGATCTGTCGATGAATATGCTGCTGAGTTCTTAAGGCTGAGCCGTTTTGCTCCATATATGATAGCTGATGAGGAGAAACGGGCAAGCAGATTTTAGCAGGGCTTACAAATGGATATTCAAGTCCTTTTGATCCCCAACAGCTGAAAACATATTCCCAGGTCCTCACTGTAGCTCGAGAGGTGGAGCGAGGATTGGAGAAAAAGAACCTTGATCAGAAAGAGAGTCAGGCCATGAAGAGGCCATTTCAGCAACTGGGCAGAGGAGGTCCATTCAGGGCTGCAAAAGCCCCAATGGTTAGAAGACCATTTCGATTAGCCCCTCTTCAGATAACTCGACCACTTCCTATATATGTGATTATTGCCAGAGAACAGGCCACACACGTCAGGAGTGCCGCAGGGCCAATGGATTATGCCTGATATGTGGGTCTGGTGATCACACAATAGAAGGCTGTCCCCATAAGAGAACTGGGATGGTGAACCGACCCCCACCGGCACTTCCTGCACCTATTGGTCAGAGGAACCCAGGGCCGATAGTCAGAAGGGCCCCTCTCCCTCCACAACAACGGGCTTTTCGCCCAGCTCCAAGAGGAGGAAGAACAACAACGGGTCGTGGAAGAGGACGAGCCTACAACTTGACGGCGGAAGAGGCCCAAACTTCTGGAGAAGTGGTAACAGGTAAGATTATGGTGCACTCTAAACCTATCTTAGCCCTCTTTGATTCTGGCGCTTCTCATTGTTACATATCAGATAGTTTCATTACTTTGAACTCTATACCTGTTGAATATTTAGACCACCAGTGGGAGATTAGTACCGGTAATGGGGTAGTCATCTCTAACAGAATTTGTGTAGATTGTCCGGTGGAACTGTGTGACAGGACATTAGCAGGGGATATGCTCGTACTAGATACCCAAGGGTACGACGTAATCTTAGGCATGACTTGGCTCAGCAAATACCATGCGGTCATTGATTGTCGAAACAAGAAAGTCATTTTCAGAATACCGCTTCAGCCTGAGTTTCAATTTGAAGGACAACACAAACCTGCCAGGGGAAAAAACACAGATGACTGCTGCTGAAATCCAGAAAAAAGGGAGTACCAGTTTGGAATGAGTTTCCAGAAGTATTTAAGGAGATCTCAGGACTTCCACCCGATAGAGTGATTGAGTTCTCCATTGATATCATTCCGGGCACAGTCCCAATATCTAAAGCTCCATACAGAATGGCGCCTACTGAGTTAGAAGTTCTAAAGAAGCAGTTACAGGAATATTCTGACAAGGGATTGATTAGACCAAGTACTTCACCATGGGGAGCTCCAGTGCTATTGGCCAACAAGAAAGATGGTGGTAAGAGGTTGTGTATAGACTACAGAGAATTAAACAAGGTTACCATCAAGAATAAGTATCCCTTACCAAGAATTGATGATCTTTTTGATCAACTTCATGGGGCCGAGTGTTTTCAAAATTGGATTTACAATCGGGTTATCACCAACTGAAAGTGAAGAAAGAAGATATTTCGAAGACAGCATTTAGAACTCGCTATGGTCATTACGAATTTCTAGTCATGCCCTTCGGAGTAACCAATGCCCCAGCTGTCTTTATGGATTTAATGAACCGAGTTTTCTCGTCATATTTGGACCAGTTTGTCGTGGTGTTCATCGATGATATCTTGATATATTCTAAGAACGACAGAGAGCATGCAGAACACTTGAGAATAGTGCTACAGACTCTCCGGCAGGAACAACTTTATGCAAAGGAAAGCAAGTGTGAATTCTGGTTAGACCGTATAGCTTTCTTGGGTCATGTAGTTTCAGAAGAAGGAATTTCAGTTGACCCTAACAAGATCCAGGCGGTTAAAGATTGGCCAATCCCAAGGACAGTAACAGAAATTAAAAGCTTTATTGGATTAGCCGGATATTACAGAAGGTTTGTCCAAGACTTCTCCAAAATCGCAGCCCCATTAACAAAGCTCACCAGAAAAGGGGAAAGGTATCAATGGTCAGAGGAATGTACTGCAGCATTTGAACAATTAAAGGAAAGACTAATTTCAGCTCCAATATTGAAGACTCCCTCGGGAACAGGAGGGATGGTTATATATAGTGATGCATCCGGAAAAGGCCTAGGATGTGTATTAATGCAGCATGGTCATGTCATAGCTTATGCATCTAGGCAATTGAAACCACATGAGAGAAATTACCCAACCCATGACTTAGAACTGGCGGCGGTAATATTTGCATTGAAGATCTGGAGACACTACCTTCTGGGGGACAAAGTATTGATCTATACTGATCATAAGAGCCTTAAGTATATCTTCACATAGAAAGAATTAAACATGAGGCAAAGGCGGTGGCTTGAATTGATGGCCGACTATGACATAGACTTACAGTACCACCCTGGTAAGGACAATACAGTCCCAGATGCATTAAGCAGGAGACCCGAGAACAAAGTCTTATTACGACTTACTCAACAGAAGGAATTGCTTCAGGAAATCATGAAGTTGGACTTGATGCTAATACAAGGAGCAGATGAGTCAGGTCAACTAATGACCTTCCAGATTCAACCGACCCTGATAAATGAAATTAAGGAAGCTCAAAAGGGGGACCCCAGATTTCAGAAATTCAGGGCTCAAGTAGAAGCTGGATTAAGAACAGATATCTGTATTCATTCGGATGATGCACTCTATTTTGGTGACAGAATTTGTGTACCCCAAGGGGAAGTTCGGCAGAAAATTTTGGCAGAGGCACACAGTTCAGCTTATTCCATACACCCAGGAGGAAATAAAATGTATCAAGACTTGAAGCTGAAGTTTTGGTGGAATGCCATGAAGAGGGAGATAGCCCAGTATGTGGCAAAATGCTTGGTTTGTCAGCAAATAAAGGCAGAACATCAGAGAACAGCTGGACTTCTACAACCGTTGCCGATACCCGAATGGAAGTGGGAACATATCACCATGGATTTTGTTACAGCTCTACCCCGCAGTCCTAAGGGTAACAATGCAGTATGGGTGATCGTTGACCGCCTCACGAAGGCAGCTCACTTTTTACCTTTCAGAGTAGGTCAGTTAACAGAAGTTCTTGCAGATAAATATATGAAAGAAATCGTTCGTCTGCATGAAGTTCCAGTTAGTATCGTGTCAGATAGAGACACGAGATTCCGATCACATTTCTGGGGAAGTCTCCAAGAAAATTTAGGAACTCGTCTGAAATTCAGTACCTCATATCATCCCCAGACAGATGGACAATCTGAACGAACTATCCAGATCCTTGAAGACATGTTACGAGCCTGCATGATAGAATTTAAAGGGTCATGGGAAGACTATATTCATTTGGTAGAATTCTCTTATAATAACAGCTATCAGGCCAGTATCAAGATGGCTCCATTTGAAGCACTATATGGCAGGAAATGCAGGTCACCAATATGTTGGGATGAAGTCGGCAAAAGAAGACTTATGGGACCTGATATTCTAGTTCAGACAACAGATAAAGTCCGAATTATACGAGATCATCTCCGGGCAGCACAGAGCCGACAAAAGAGTTGGGCAGACACAAATAGAAGACCGTTGGAATTCAAAACAGGCGATCATGTATTTTTGAAGATATCACCCACCAAAGGGGTAATCCGGTTCGGTACTCGTGGAAAACTTAGTCCGAGATACATCGGCCCATTCGAAATTTTGGATCGTGTGGGAGATGTGGCTTACCAATTGGCATTACCGCCATCTTTAGAAGGAGTGCACAATGTATTCCATGTATCACAGTTGAGGAAGTATGTCAAGGATGAGAGTCACATTCTAGATCACTCAGAATTAGAACTACAACCAGATATATCCTACAAGGAGCAGCCAATGGCCATTCTGGACAGAAGTGTCAAAACATTGAAAAATCGGGCAATACCATTAGTACTGGTTTCTTGGAATAGGCATGCCCCAGGAGAAGCTACATGGGAACGAGAGGATATTATTCGTGAACGTTACCCCCAACTCTTTCCATCCTAGTTGGTAAAATTCCTTGCCTCTATTCTTTCACATCCCCATTATCGAAATTTCGAGGACGAAATTTTTTGATAAGGTGGATGGATTGTAACACCCCATCCTCAGTATACGTACACAGTTATGTATCCTGATTTTTGGAGAGTATTTTTTTATTTTATTTTATTTTACTTTATTTTCTGTTATTTAAATTCTTACTCATATAGCAGTACTGCATGATTTGACCTTTTTGGTAATCAAATTTGACCGATTTTAGTTTCAAATATTATTTTTTAATATTCTAGATTTTTCATGATTTTCTGAAATTTTTCAGAATTTAATTGTTAATCTTCAAAACCGGTGTCGACCAGTGTCGCTGACCGACCCTCGGATTTTTAATTTACAAACGGAGTTGAGAATCTAGAAACGGCTTTCACAGTATTCCTTAAAATCATGATTTCTATCTAAATGATTTTTTTTGAGAATTTTTAGATTTTATCAAAAATCCAGCCTATCCGGTGTAGACACCGTTCACAGTGGATTCCAGGATTTTTATTTTGAAAATGGAATTGAATTTCTAAAAATTGATTTCACTAAAAATCTTAAAATAATATTTATTATTTTTGAGAATTTTTGGGAGACTTTTTGAGATACTTCAATTTTTGGACTTTTCTGGAGTTTTCGGTATTTTCCCAGATACCGAGAATTTATCCAAATATTCCACTTTTCTCTTTTTTTTATTTTCTCTCTCCTTCCTCAAATGCGAGTTTCGCCAACTGGATTCACCATTAAATGCAGTGATCCTCTCCATACTGCATTTAATGCTTATGGGCTAAATCAACTCAGGACCAATCAACCATGCCTTTTTGTCTTTTCTTTTAAACGCAACTTTTGCGTTTTCTTCTGGACGCAACCTTGATTTCCGCGTTTGGCTCCTTATTTGCCTAGATGAAGCTTTGATTGTCTTGGGGACGCGACATTCTTTGGAAGGAAACGCCAAGTTTCATTCATCAGGTGGAGATGGCACATTATTATATTATTTTCCCCCCTTTATATATATACACTCCCATCTTCTCTCTCCTTCACTTTCTCTTCTCCTCCTTCATTTGCAGCCAGCAGGAGCCACCAAAAACAGCAGCCCAAGCTTCTTGGCTGGCCATCACAACCCATTTTCTCCATCTTTTCACCACCAATAACTCCACCAACTCTTCCCCCTTCTTCCCCTCCATCTCCTCCTCCATTTCCAACAACTACACCACCTTCTTCAACCTCTTTTCACCAAGAAACATCAAAGAAACCCATCCTCTCCATCAAACTTCACCACCATCTCCACCACCACCTTCACCACCGTAGCCACCACCAAGCATACCATCTTCACCTCCTCGTCATCCTCTTTCCGACGAACTATAGATTCGTTCCCCGAGACATCGTTTGCAAAATCCCATTTTGTCAAAGTGAACTATACTTGCACCATCAACCTCCTTCCCTTGTGAAGGCCGGCCACTCCTTTCGGATTGGGGCCGCGCTCTTCTCCGTTGGCAAGACTCTAAGGCCGGTACCCTCCTTTTGGATTGGGGCCGAGCTTTTCTTCGTCAGACGCATCAAAGGAACATTTTAGGCGAGTAACTCTACTCGCCAAGACATGGATAACTGTTTTCATACTTGTAATTTTTATCAATAAACGCAACCCACAAAAGTCAGGTTTTGCACTCTGTTAGTCGACTTGACCCAGTCATTGTCGACTTGAACCCTTATTAGTCGATGTAATACCCCGTTTCCGGAATACGTACTTAGTTGCGTATTCAGCTTTTCGATCGTATTTCTCGATTTACTTTCCGTATTTGACCGATTTCAATTTCAAATATCATTTTCCAATATATTAGATTTTATATGATTTTCTGGATTTTTCTTTAATTAAAATAAATTTCTTCAAAACCGGTGTCGACCAGTGTCGCTGATCGATTCCTGGAATTTTAATTCTCAAACAGTTAGGAATTTCTAGATGGTCCTTTAGACTTTATTTCTTAGAATCATATTCCCTACTTAAATACTTTTTCTGAGAATTTTATGAATTTATGAAAACTCCAACGGAGTCGGTAGTTAACTGATTCCGGGATTTTTAGTTTTAAAACTATAAAGTATTTCTTAAAAAGGATTTCACTATTAGTCTTCATATATTATTATTGATTTTTGGTGAAATTTACGAGTCGTTCCGAGATACTTGAATTTCGGACGATTTCGGTATTTTCCGAAATGTTTTCCGTATCTTAGACTTAAACCCAGGAACCTATGTTTCCGATATTTTCATTTTTGGAGATCAAGAAAATATCTTCTCTTTTATAATTTCTTTTCCTTTTTTCCTTTTCTTTCCTTCTTTCCTTCCACCAAATTCCCAAAATATCTTCTCCCCCAAAATATCCAAAATTCCAACAAACTCCACACCCTTCCCCATTAATGCCTTCTTTCTCTCTCTCTTCCATGGCCGGCCACCATTGGCCAAGGGAGACACCTCATCTTCCCCTTTTTACACAAAACCCCTCTCAATTTCTTTAATTGCATCTCCTTTACAAAAATCAAATCCTATATAAACTTTCCTTTACAATTCTTTTCTCTTTTTTCACTTCACCAAGAAAATAGCCTTCACCATTTCCTTCTCCATCTCAAACCCTAACTCCAAAGCTCACCTAGGTTTTCATCTCCATCTCTAGCAACCATCACTACCTTGGATTTGGATCGCATCTCTCTTCGTCGGAAGTATCGCCAAGGATCGAGTTGGTGATAGCCGTCGACAAACGATCCGTTCGAACTCGTATAAGCTTCACATAACCGTTCGAAGTGAGTATATCTACTCACCAAGACTAGACAACTTCCTTGTTTACTTGTGTTGATCATTCATGTTCACTTGTGCCATAAAAATCGTATTTTTAGCCCATCAAACAACCATCAGAAAATCTGTTCTGTTACTGTTTTTCCCACGATTAGTCGACTTAACCTAGGGACCAGTCGACTAACCCACCTTAGCTGAAACTTAACCCTTTTCTGATTTCACAGTTTTAGTCGACTAAGCCATATTACCAGTCGACTAGACCACCCTAGTCGACTACATTTTTAACCTAGTCGACTAATCTTTCCCTGGACCAGAAAACACCAACTCTCGGTTCCAGTCGACTCATCCAAAATAATAGTCGACTTAGGACCCCTAGTCGACTACCCATTTCCCCATAGTCGACTCCTGTATCCCTGATATAAATCCCAACTTTCTGTATCACAGTTTTAGTCGACCTAGCCCCTCTATTAATCGACTTAGGTATCTGTTAGTCGACTACACATCTCACCCTAGTCGACTAACTTTTCCTGAAACAGAAACCCAACTCTCTGTATCCCAGTTTTAGTCGACTCATCTAGGCTATTAGTCGACTCAAGACCCCTATTAGTCGACTAACCCTTCCACCTAGTCGACTAATTCTGACTGTTTGACTTAGTTGATTTCTTTTCTGAATATGATCTTATCATTGATACATGTGTGACATATTATTCCTGTTCATGCTTCATAACTGGTATTACATGACATGTTACTTGATGGATCTCACCACTTGTTACTTCATGACTTGTTATTACATATTCTCGTTTCATGACTCGTTAAATAGTGAATATCACCTTTTATCATGCTATCTCTTAAACCAAGCATGATGCACTTGACTTTTGTATAAAATGGACCAACTTACACAAGGGTCGGGGGAAACATGCGGATATCGATATGTGTTCGTGTTTACAGTGGCATTAGGTATATTGTACAATTATATTTCCGGTCTGACCTGAGGGCCTCCAGGGGACCGAGGGGAGTGCTTGCTCCCTCTTCCTGAATACTGTCATGACAAAGGGCATACATAAGTCCCTCCTGATAGGCCTTGCGGCTGGTTCCGTCATCAAGCAACGGAACACCCTTGACCGTGGTCCCGGGCATGCACGGGACCCACTGTAAACATAGTTCGTCGATACAACCGCTGTTTCCAATAACAACCTTGCTTTACTAGGATATGGATCTATGTGCCCTGGGACGCTGGGTCACATAGCTAGATATCACAGTAAGACAAGTAATAATAATAAGACGTTAACTGTAGATTCATTGTATTAGGATTTTATCTCTTCATACTTTCATACTTATTAGTTGATATTCCTTATAATTGTTTCATCTTTCCTTATTCATGTCCCCTAGCCACTTGGCTATAGTTTGTTTATTGTTATATGTCTTGACTCTTTGGATTTGCACATTCAGATTCTGAAGCTTGGAACGAAGTGGAACCATCCACAGAGGACCAAGCTTACCTTAGTGAGCAGGCGGATTAGTTCCAGTTCCCTCGTGCCAGACTCCTCCTTTTTGACTCACGAGACCTCCATCATACTCGTGAGCTTTTTTTTTGTATACATATTGTATATTATTCTCTTGGACTTGGTTATGATGTAATACACATGTAATGTGTAATACCTTATAATATCCTGTGATAACTTTGTATGTGTATATCTTGAGTTGGCATATGTATGATTACCACGCTTTGTCGTACTCTGATCTTTGTTGTACTTTTATGCTTAGCGTATATACGTGGGGGCAATTTATGACCTACGTATATACGTCGCAGTGACGTCCCCGTATCCGTGGAATCGGGGCGTTACAGGTTGGTATCAGAGCTTAGGCTCTCAAACCTAAAGTACAATCAAGCAGCAAATTCTAGTAATTTGCTTATGCCAACTACAATATACAAAGTTATTAAGTCCTTCTTGATTCCTTCCTTGATTCATTCCTTTGTATCCTAAACTCCTTCCATTTGTTTCCAAATTCCAGTTACCTTTCCCCAATTCGGTATGGAGAGAAGGACGGGCCGTAACCACTCCGGGCAAGCGTCGAATGGACCACGGGAGAGAATGTGGACATTTTGAGGGTCATTCAAACAATGATGGAGAACCAGCAGCAGCAGACAGAACTTCTCCGGCAAGAGTTGACAGCTCCAAAAGAGCAGAGGCCGGGGAATATTTCAGATTTCAGGAGGCTGCAGCCAGCTATATTCACGGGGGAAGAGAAGCCCTTGGATGCTGAACAATGGTTGACGGATACCACAGATCTGCTGAATGCAGCCAGGGTACCAAAGGAGAACCAAGTTGAGGTCGCCAAAATTCAGTTGAAAGATGTAGCTAGAACTTGGTGGCTTGCTGAAGAGGCCAGACTGGAGAAGCCTGTCACCCGGGACACGTTCTCCAAGAGTTTCTACAGCAGATTCTTCCCTGCTACTGCTCAGAAGGACATGGAGGAGCAGTTCATCAGACTCCAGCAGTGGAACAAATCCGTGGATGAGTATGCCGCGGAATTTCTCAGACTCAGCCGCTTTGCTCCGTACATGGTGACGGATGAGGAGAAGCGGGCTAGCAGATTCCAGCAGGGCCTGCATATGGACATACAGGTCTTCTTGATGCCCCAGCAACTGAAGACTTATTCTGAGGTTCTCACCATAGCTCGAGAGGTGGAGCGTGGGCTTGAGAAGAAGAAAGTTGACCAGATGGGGAACCAGGCCATGAAGAGGCCATTTGTACCAATGGGAAGAGGAGGCCCATATAGAGCAGCAAAGGTTCAGAGGCAACCATTCAGACCAGCTCCTTACCAGATGGCTCGACCAGGTCCTATCTGCAACTTTTGCCAGAAACCAGGGCATTCTCAGCAGAATTGCCGTAGGGCAAATGGATGGTGTTTGGTGTGTGGATCTCGAGATCATTCCATTGAAGCTTGTCCACACAGGAGAATGGGGATAGCCAATCAGACCTTGCCAGCACTTCAGGGACCCAATGGACAGAGGGCACTTCCAGGGCCACTTGGGCAGAGGAATCAGGGACCAGTGATGAGGAGAGCTCTTCCCCTTCCTCCACAGCATGTTGTTCGCCCAGTCCAGAGAGGAGCTAGGACTGCAGCGGGGCGTGGTAGAGGTCAGGCTTACAATCTGACAGCAGAAGAGGCTGAGGCTTCAGAGGAGGTGATAACAGGTAACATCAGAGTTCATTCAAAACCTGTCCTCGCTCTCTTCGATTCAGGTGCATCCCATTGTTATATCTCAGACCATTTTGTGGCTTTGCATTCTATACCTGTTAGATCTTTAGACCACAAATGGGAGATTAGTACAGGGAATGGGGTAGTCATATCTTCTAGAGTCTGTACTGATTGTCCAGTAGAACTATGTGATAAGATCTTGGCCATAGATATGATCGTACTAGACACCAAAGGGTACGACGTAATCTTAGGCATGACCTGGCTCAGTCAGTACTATGCAGTGATTAATTGTAGGGAGAAGAAGATTAATTTCAGAATCCCTCATCAACCGGAGTTCCAATTCAGTGGAGAGGTGAAGTCTACCAAGGGAAAGACTCGGATGACTACTTCGGAGGTTCGGAAGCAGAAGGTACCAGTGTGGGATGAATTCCCAGGAGTGTTTGCTGAGATCTCAGGACTGCCACCTGACAGGGTGATCGAGTTCTCCATTGACACAGTTCCAGGAGCAGCTCCTATATCCAAGGCTCCGTACAGGATGGCACCGACGGAGTTAGAGATTCTGAAGAAGCAACTGCAGGAATATTCAGATAAGGGACTGATTCGCCCAAGTACTTCACCCTGGGGAGCTCCAGTGCTATTGGCGAACAAGAAGGATGGTGGTAAGAGGCTTTGTATTGATTATAGAGAATTGAACAAAGTTACCATCAAGAACAAGTATCCCTTGCCCAGGATTGATGATCTGTTTGATCAGCTTCATGGAGCCCGTGTATTCTCTAAATTGGATTTGCAGTCGGGTTACCATCAGCTAAGGGTGAAGAAGGAGGATATCCCGAAGACGGCATTCAGGACCCGTTATGGCCACTATGAGTTTCTAGTTATGCCTTTCGGAGTCACCAATGCCCCTGCAGTTTTCATGGACTTGATGAACCGAGTGTTCTCGCCCTATCTGGATCAGTTTGTTGTTGTTTTCATAGATGACATTTTGATCTATTCAAAGAGCAACAGGGAGCATGCAGAACACTTGAGGATTGTGTTGCAGACTCTACAGCAGGAGCAGCTTCATGCCAAGAGGAGCAAGTGTGAGTTCTGGTTGGACAGCATAGCATTCCTTGGACACATGGTTTCAGCAGAAGGGATTTCAGTTGACCCCAGCAAAGTCCAGGCAGTGAAAGATTGGCCGACTCCGAGGACGGTGACTGAGATTAAGAGTTTTCTTGGACTAGCCGGATATTACAGACGCTTTGTCCAGGATTTCTCTAGGATTGCAGCCCCGTTGACCAAGCTCACTAGGAAAGGAGAGAAGTATATATGGACAGAGGAATGTACCGCAGCATTTGAGCAATTGAAGCAGAGGCTCATTTCAGCTCCAATCTTGAAGACTCCCTCAGGAAGAGGAGGGATGGTCATATTCAGTGATGCATCAGGTAAAGGCCTGGGATGTGTACTTATGCAACATGATCATGTTATAGCATATGCATCTAGGCAACTGAAGACTCATGAGCGGAATTACCCAACTCATGACTTGGAGCTAGCAGCTGTGATATTTGCATTGAAGATCTGGAGGCATTATCTTCTGGGAGATAAGGTGTTGATATATACGGATCACAAGAGCCTCAAGTATATTTTCTCACAGAAAGAGTTGAACATGAGGCAGAGAAGGTGGCTGGAGCTGATGGCGGACTATGATATTGACTTGCAATATCATCCAGGCAAGGTCAATACAGTTCCAGATGCACTGAGCAGGATGCCAGAGAATAGAGTGCTTGTCCAGCTTACTCAGCAGAAGGAGTTGATTCAGAACTTCATCAGATTGGACTTGATGTTAGTTCGAAGGACTGAGAAGGCAGGACAGTTCATGACTTTGCAGATTCAGCCAGCATTGATTGATGAGATCAGGGAAGCTCAGAAGGAAGATCCCAGATTACAGATATTCCGAGCTCAGGTAGAGGCTGAATTGAGAACTGATATCTGTATTCATCCAGATGGTGCATTATATTTTGGTAGCAGACTTTGTGTTCCCCAAGGAGGAGTTAGACAGAAGATTTTGGCAGAAGCACACAGTTCAGCTTATTCCATACACCCGGGGGGAACCAAGATGTATCAGGATTTGAAGAAGCATTTTTGGTGGAATGCTATGAAGAGGGAGATAGCTCAGTTTGTCGCCAAGTGTCTGGTGTGCCAGCAGATAAAGATAGAGCATCAGAGGACAGCTGGACTTCTACAACCTTTACCGATACCTGAGTGGAAGTGGGAGCACATCACCATGGATTTTGTCACGGCATTGCCTCGCAGTCCTAAAGGTAATAATGCTGTGTGGGTAATCATTGATCGCCTCACCAAGTCAGCTCACTTCATACCATTCAGGGTGGGTCAGACAACAGAGGTTCTGGCAGACAAGTACTTGAAGGAGATAGTTCGTCTGCATGGAGTTCCAGTCAGTATTGTATCAGACAGAGACACCAGATTCAGATCCCATTTCTGGGAAAGTCTCCAAGAAAGTCTGGGAACTCGTCTGAAGTTCAGTACTTCATATCATCCTCAGACAGACGGACAATCAGAGAGGACTATCCAGATTCTTGAAGATATGCTAAGGGCCTGCATGATTGAATTCCAAGGATCATGGGAAGATCATCTTCACTTGGCTGAGTTTTCTTATAACAACAGTTATCAGGCAAGTATTAAGATGGCACCTTTTGAGGCATTGTATGGGAGAAAGTGCAGATCACCGATTTGTTGGGATGAAGTCGGTGAGAGGAGACTATTGGGGTCAGAGATCCTGATTCAGACAACAGAGAAAGTCAGAATCATCAGAGATCATCTCAGGGCAGCTCAGAGTCGGCAGAAGAGTTGGGCAGATTCACAGAGAAGGCCATTGGAGTTCCAGGCAGGAGATCATGTGTTCTTGAGGATATCACCTACCAGAGGAGTGATCCGGTTCGGTATTCGTGGAAAGCTGAGTCCGAGATATATCGGCCCATTCGAGATTTTGGAGCGAGTGGGAGATGTGTCTTACAGATTGGCCTTACCGCCATCTTTGGACGGTGTGCACAATGTTTTCCACGTATCTCAGTTGAGGAAGTATGTCAAGGATGATAGTCATATTTTGGATCATTCCGAACTGGAACTGCAGCCAGATTTATCATATCAAGAGCAGCCGATGGCCATTTTGGATAAGAGTGTCAAGACACTGAAGAACAAGACTATACCTTTAGTGTTGGTGTCTTGGAATAGACATGCGCCAGGAGAGGCCACTTGGGAACGAGAGGACGTTATCCGAGAGCGCTACCCTCAACTCTTCACATCTTGATTGGTAAGACTCTTTCCTTCTATTCTTCTCTACCGTTATCTTCCATCTTATCCTTCTCTATCTATTACCTTTCCTGTTACCTTTCACCTTATGAAATTTCGAGGACGAAATTTTTGTAAGGTGGATGGATTGTAATACCCCGTTTCCGGAATACGTACTTAGTTGCGTATTCAGCTTTTCGATCGTATTTCTCGATTTACTTTCCGTATTTGACCGATTTCAATTTCAAATATCATTTTCCAATATATTAGATTTTATATGATTTTCTGGATTTTTCTTTAATTAAAATAAATTCTTCAAAACCGGTGTCGACCAGTGTCGCTGATCGATTCCTAGAATTTTAATTCTCAAATAGTTAGGAATTTCTAGATGGTCCTTTAGACTTTATTTCTTAGAATCATATTCCCTACTTAAATACTTTTTCTGAGAATTTTATGAATTTATGAAAACTCCAACGGAGTCGGTAGTTAACTGATTCCGGGATTTTTAGTTTTAAAACTATAAAGTATTTCTTAAAAAGGATTTCACTATTAGTCTTCATATATTATTATTGATTTTTGGTGAAATTTACGAGTCGTTCCGAGATACTTGAATTTCGGACGATTTCGGTATTTTCCGAAATGTTTTCCGTATCTTAGACTTAAACCCAGGAACCTATGTTTCCGATATTTTCATTTTTGGAGATCAAGAAAATATCTTCTCTTTTATAATTTCTTTTCCTTTTTTCCTTTTCTTTCCTTCCACCAAATTCCCAAAATATCTTCTCCCCCAAAATATCCAAAATTCCAACAAACTCCACACCCTTCCCCATTAATGCCTTCTTTCTCTCTCTCTTCCATGGCCGGCCACCATTGGCCAAGGGAGACACCTCATCTTCCCCTTTTTACACAAAACCCCTCTCAATTTCTTTAATTGCATCTCCTTTACAAAAATCAAATCTTATATAAACTTTCCTTTACAATTCTTTTCTCTTTTTTCACTTCACCAAGAAAATAGCCTTCACCATTTCCTTCTCCATCTCAAACCCTAACTCCAAAGCTCACCTAGGTTTTCATCTCCATCTCTAGCAACCATCACTACCTTGGATTTGGATCGCATCTCTCTTCGTCGGAAGTATCGCCAAGGATCGAGTTGGTGATAGCCGTCGACAAACGATCCGTTCGAACTCGTATAAGCTTCACATAACCGTTCGAAGTGAGTATATCTACTCACCAAGACTAGACAACTTCCTTGTTTACTTGTGTTGATCATTCATGTTCACTTGTGCCATAAAAATCGTATTTTTAGCCCATCAAACAACCATCAGAAAATCTGTTCTATTACTGTTTTTCCCACGATTAGTCGACTTAACCTAGGGACCAGTCGACTAACCCACCTTAGCTGAAACTTAACCCTTTTCTGATTTCACAGTTTTAGTCGACTAAGCCATATTACCAGTCGACTAGACCACCCTAGTCGACTACATTTTTAACCTAGTCGACTAATCTTTCCCTGGACCAGAAAACACCAACTCTCGGTTCCAGTCGACTCATCCAAAATAATAGTCGACTTAGGACCCCTAGTCGACTACCCATTTCCCCATAGTCGACTCCTGTATCCCTGATATAAATCCCAACTTTCTGTATCACAGTTTTAGTCGACCTAGCCCCTCTATTAATCGACTTAGGTATCTGTTAGTCGACTACACATCTCACCCTAGTCGACTAACTTTTCCTGAAACAGAAACCCAACTCTCTGTATCCCAGTTTTAGTCGACTCATCTAGGCTATTAGTCGACTCAAGACCCCTATTAGTCGACTAACCCTTCCACCTAGTCGACTAATTCTGACTGTTTGACTTAGTTGATTTCTTTTCTGAATATGATCTTATCATTGATACATGTGTGACATATTATTCCTGTTCATGCTTCATAACTGGTATTACATGACATGTTACTTGATGGATCTCACCACTTGTTACTTCATGACTTGTTATTACATATTCTCGTTTCATGACTCGTTAAATAGTGAATATCACCTTTTATCATGCTATCTCTTAAACCAAGCATGATGCACTTGACTTTGTATAAAATGGACCAACTTACACAAGGGTCGGGGGAAACATGCGGATATCGATATGTGTTCGTGTTTACAGTGGCATTAGGTATATTGTACAATTATATTTCCGGTCTGACCTGAGGGCCTCCAGGGGACCGAGGGGAGTGCTTGCTCCCTCTTCCTGAATACTGTCATGACAAAGGGCATACATAAGTCCCTCCTGATAGGCCTTGCGGCTGGTTCCGTCATCAAGCAACGGAACACCCTTGACCGTGGTCCCGGGCATGCACGGGACCCACTGTAAACATAGTTCGTCGATACAACCGCTGTTTCCAATAACAACCTTGCTTTACTAGGATATGGATCTATGTGCCCTGGGACGCTGGGTCACATAGCTAGATATCACAGTAAGACAAGTAATAATAATAAGACGTTAACTGTAGATTCATTGTATTAGGATTTTATCTCTTCATACTTTTCATACTTATTAGTTGATATTCCTTATAATTGTTTCATCTTTCCTTATTCATGTCCCCTAGCCACTTGGCTATAGTTTGTTTATTGTTATATGTCTTGACTCTTTGGATTTGCACATTCAGATTCTGAAGCTTGGAACGAAGTGGAACCATCCACAGAGGACCAAGCTTACCTTAGTGAGCAGGCGGATTAGTTCCAGTTCCCTCGTGCCAGACTCCTCCTTTTTGACTCACGAGACCTCCATCATACTCGTGAGCTTTTTTTTTGTATACATATTGTATATTATTCTCTTGGACTTGGTTATGATGTAATACACATGTAATGTGTAATACTTTATAATATCCTGTGATAACTTTGTATGTGTATATCTTGAGTTGGCATATGTATGATTACCACGCTTTGTCGTACTCTGATCTTTGTTGTACTTTTATGCTTAGCGTATATACGTGGGGGCAATTTATGACCTACGTATATACGTCGCAGTGACGTCCCCGTATCCGTGGAATCGGGGCGTTACAGTCGACTACCCCCTTACCTCAAGTCGACTAGCTTATTTGAAACGCGCCCTTTTTCTGAAAACGCAGCCTTATTAGTCGACTATCTTTTTCCCCTAGTCGACTAACTTTTTCCTGAAGACGCGGCTCTCTGAGACGCAGCCTTATTAGTCGACTACCCATTTTTCCCTAGTCGACTAACTTTTTTCTGAAGACGCGATCCTACCAAACGCAGCCTTATTAGTCGACTATCTTTTTCCCCTAGTCGACTAACTTTTTCCTGAAGACGCGGCTCTATGAGACGCGGTCTTATTAGTCGACTTGGCCTTCCTCTATAGTCGACTAACCCTTCATAAGTCGACTACTTGTTCTCCCTAGTCGACTAAGTTTGGTTGCCTGCTGTGGTTAATCATTTCCTTGAATATGAACCTTATCCTCGGGACTTGTATTATATATATATATTGTTATTACATGATTGGTCACCTGCCAAATATCATACTCCTGTCATGCTATCTCTTGACACCAGGCATGACACACTTGACACTTTTAATTATCACGATAACGGGAATGGTAACCGGGCATCTTGTTTTACAAACTTGAATTACGTGATAGTACACATTGTACTCCTGATACTCCTGTCTTCATAATATTCCGGACTTGCTCCTGCTCATTCCCGAAATCGGATAATTACCTAAATAACTCATAAAATGAGACAACTTACATCGGGTCGGGGGAAACATGCGGCTATCAATATATGTTCATGTTTACAGTGGCACTAGGTATGTTGTGCAACTAAATTTCCGGTCTGACCTGTGGGCCTCCAGGCGACCGAGGGGAGTGCTGGCTCCCTCATTCCTGGTACCATCTTGATAAGGGCATTCCATAAGACCCTCATGTACGCCTTGCGGCTGGTTCCGAGCACCAGTAACGGAACGTCATGGACCGTGGTCCCGGGCAAGCACGGGACCCACTGTAAACATTGTTCGTTGATACCCCCGTTGGTTTCCAATAACAGCCTCGATTTACTCCTATGTGGATGTATGTGTGCTGGGACGCTATTACACATACCTAGACATGTGGGTAGATTGAGTAATAAGTATAAATATAACAAATGGCAGAATCGATTTATTCTAGCCTTATTACTTTCATTTCAGGCGTCCATTTCGTGTTTCTTGTACACGTAAACTCAACACAGTTTTTGATGTCTAATACTGTTTGATTATATCAACACATGCATATACTTATCTCTTCATGACATTTGGCTTTCACCTGCATATTTGTTAGGGAGTTCTGACTCCCTGAACTCGCATGTTCAGGTTCTGAAGCGTGGACTGAAGTGGAGCCCTCCACTGAAGATCAAGCCTATTTCTCGGAGCAAGCTGATTTGCCCTAGCTCCTTCCGTTCCTGAATCCTTCTGCTAGCTCGGGGATCTTCTTCTCAGCCCGTGAGCACCTTTTGTTGTACAAATTATAATTTTACTTTTGTATCTGGCTGTGATATAATGTTCATGTATTAGTATATCACGCTCTGTGATGACTTTGTAATCTTTATGTTGGAATGTATATTGCCACGTGCTTCCGTACTCTTTTACTTGCATGTATTGTTGCTTAGCGTATATACGTGAGGGTACTTCCGACCTGCGTATGTACGTCGCAGTAACGTCTCCGTATCCTCCGGATCGGGGCGTTACACAATCATTATGGTTGGTTCGATATCATTATCCATGTGTGGACTTCTGATTTTTTGTACCATCCCCAACAAGATTCAATTTCATGGTTCACTTTTAGTTACAGTTTTACTTATTATCACCTTGTTTATCTTACAAATTTTTGAATTTCATTTACAATAATTGATTATGTCCGATTTTTGCTATATGGTAACTTGCCTCTTCGGACTGTGTTAAATCCCTAATTAGTTTGTACCAAAGCTAACATTAAATAAAAGATAATTATTATACCCAACAATTTACTTCTCTCCATGGGATGCTTCCATTTAAGTTTTCTCTTTACTATCACACCAAGATATATAGGTCAGATATTATATGTTTGGTTTGGAATATGCACTTAGTTTGCATTTAAGGGATTACATGCTAGTAAGGAGTCTTAAACCAATATACGAGATATATTTATATCATTAGGGATCAAGAAGTCGAACTCAGAAAGAGATCAACAACTTCTGTATAATTAACCTTCTCCTTCTGATCAACACGGGAGACTATGACATACCGAATATAATATTTATACACTCTAACCTTTCCCTAACTTGGAACCGGTAAAAAGTGAATGAATTACTTTCATTGATAATATCTAAATAGATTTCTTAAATCTAGTCTAATCAATAGTAGAAATTGCTTAGTTAATTTCCAATAATTTAACAATTTAAGTTGGTATATTATTAGCATTGTGAAAGGTTCCTTCTAATGATTCTAAGGATCAATGACTTACATGTCTCAATATCAGGAACGAAATCAATCTGTTTATCAACTCAATCAACTTGGCTATCCTCCTCAAGCTTTGAAACGTCCAACCAAACCCCTTGCACCTTCAACTCATCTCATCTACACATTTATAATGTATAAAACAAAAACTAGTTTAAGCTTGTACACTGTAGCTCCTCTTCATTCTACATCAAGAAGAATCAATTTCTGATTTATCTAGAAACTAGAAGTAACTAATGATTTGCATAAGCTATCCATATCCCATCAAAGACTATTCTTCTCTCTTTTTATTTGTGTTTAGTATCAGTTAGTTCTTTAGGTACATGGTCTCTAGACATGAACTTGCTACTTAAATACTTTTCAAGGCTCAGTCTTTATGGACAACTAATAATGTTTTTATAATAATTTTCATTTTGCATATTGAAATATAATAAGGAAAGATTTATTAGAAACTAGACTTCACTACTATTCCAACGGTATATTACATGACATATTTTATTTAACTAAACTGCTCCAAATATTTAGAAACTCATCAGCTATGGATGAGTTCTGCAACACTACAGTTTTGACCAACATATAATATTTCAGTCATAAGTCAAGATACAGGTATCTAATAAAGACATGGTATGAACCGTTGGAAAGTAAACTCGACTATCTTTCAACGATATATAATATGATACCATTAAACCCAACATACTGATGATTTGAGCCCGATTTACAGATTATGATCCTAAACAGATTTCTACACCTATAAGGGATATTCTCTATTTACTCAAAATAATTTTATTCAGAAATTTTATAAGAAAACATAGGGAAATCATAGATTCGGGACTCCATTAGATGATATGTGTTGATCATTACGCGTGCCTTAGAATTTCTTTGAATTTTGAAAATTTTAAACAAGATAAGCTTGATCAAGTTAAGATCTCCTTCACTACATTATAAATACTATAGTACTCTATCACCTTCCATTAATTAATAAGTACAATCGAATTAACCCATTAACATCAAGCCCAAAATCATATCATCTTATGCCTAAGGACTTCATGAAATATCATTGGGGTTTCAAAATAAAATGGATCAACGGAAGGTCCCCCTCACCTCTCTTTCCTTAATCAAGTTATCAATTTCATCTAACTCTAGATTGATAACATGAGGGAACAAGAACATGGCTTTAATTTCTCAACCTAAAGTAATATAGACTTTCCCATTTTCTATCAATTAGTAACATCTAGATATACACTTGGTATGAGAGAAATTCTCTACTAATTCAAGAAAATTTCAGAATTCAATAAGTCAAGAAAGGAATGGATTTAAGATAACTCCCCCTCACCTATAGATCTATAAGAAGACCCGCTGCCCGCCAACGCCTCGAGCACCGCCGTCTCCATCGTGGCTCTGGCAGCGCCTGGCCGCGAGCGGCCGCGCCCATGGCCATCCGGTCGTGGTCCACCCTGTGAGAGAGAGAAAAGAGAAGAGTTGGGGGAGGAAGAGAGGAAGAGGAGAGGAAATTTGAGAGAGAGGGATTTAGGGTTTTTAGGGGTTGAGGGAGACGAACGTGAGAGTCATTTCAGCCCTAGAAAAAGAAGGAGAAGAATGAGATATTTCTCCCCCCCTCAATTTTTATTATTATGCACACTCACAATCTCTCTCTCATCTCATCATACCACCTATACACACAAATTTCTAGGTAAATCCTAACCCTTCATCAACTCATGCCATTCACACTTACCCTCTCCCACTAACTATTAGGAATATATTATTATAGTATTTTCTTGTATTTACTTGCATTATCTTGTATTTACACAATATACCAACATATCCATGTAATATATATATATATACACACATACATATATATGTATGCATGTATACTTATACATAAATGTTGGCCCGAAGGCCCATCACTCTAGTTTTGATGATGATCAACTCATGTAGTTATAGTACTAATGATCTTGTGTTTAATTAGTGACAGATTTATGATCAAGATCTTAGTAGGTGCATAGCTTCAACAAAGGATTTGAAGTCAAGTTTTGGAGCTAGAAGGGTTTGATCCAAGAGCCATTGGATCGTGTTTGGACCAAGTCAAGAAGATGAGAAGGCTTCAAGTAAAGACTTCAAGAAGATGAAGACTTGTGTTTAGGTTTGTTTTTAGAAGATTTTATTTTTAGATAAAATGTAAATGATAGAGTAGTTGGTGGATTGCTCAAGTACATATACACACACACTCTTGATAGTTTTGTTTTAGAAAAGATTTTTCTCTTTGACAAAATATCTTTTTGGTTTTTGGCATTCAAGTTTATATGTTTTTATCCAAAACCATGTTTAGTGCAATGTCAAAAACATAGATATTTCACCATGTTTGTGTAGTGGATCATATCCATACACACTATGCTTTAAAAGTTGTTTAAATATCTTGTTTTTGCATTTGGAGATGTTTTGGAAAAACAAAGTTTGGAAAAATCAAGTTTGGAAAATACTGTTTTTCATTTAAGCCAATTTTTTCATATTACAAAAATAGTCCAAATCTTTTGTAACATGCCTTGATTTTGTGCAAGCATGTTTGTTTATCAAAGTATATTGATAAAACTATTTTGTTAGATTTTTCAGTATTATATGGGATTTTATTATTAACCAAAAAGACCAAGTTTCAAATCCCTTAGTTTTCTGATCTGGCTTCAGCCGGTCGACCGGGCGGTCGACTGACGTACACAGACGTGCACGCCAGTTCTGGCAGGAGGGCCGGCCGACCGACCCGGTCGACCGTCCAGAGAGCTCTGCTCTCTGGAAAGGCCCCGGTCGACCGACCAGTCGACCGGACAGAGAGACTTGCTCTCTGTATCCTGGCCTCGGTCGACCGACCGGTCGATCGATGGCTCAACGGTCTGAAATATGAACGTTGGCCGGTCGACCGGGCGGTCGACCGACAGTTCTGTCAGGCCTCCAACGGATAGTTTTTGGAGCCCTATAAATTGGGCCATTTGGGGGCTGTTTTGATTAAGATTTTTAGAGATTTTTAGAGCCAGTTTTTCCTACTCTTTTAAGAGGTTTTTTCCACAAAATTGAGAGCAAATTCTTTCAATCAAAAGAGGAGTTTTTATCAAGAGTGTTAAAAGAGATTTTCTTGAGTTTTCCTCCACCATCTCTTTCCTTGTTTTCTCACACAACACTTGAGCTATCCATTGCTATATCTACCCTGTAGGGAGTTTGTTGTGAGAGGATTTTAGGTGATCAAGAGTTGTGATCACCAAAGTTCATCTTTGTTCTTTGAGGAGGCGGACATGTGTGTTCGCATTGTTTTCGGGTCCTTGTGGGGACTCGGTGTTTCGAGTTCGGGTGCGAACTCTTTGTTTGAGGTGCGGCCTCGGCGAGCCGGTGGGCTTGCGGTGTGTACGGGCTAGAGAGTCCGAGAGCTTGTAGGTGTTGCGGCACCGAGGAGTGATCCATTGGGATCGATTATAGTGGAAATCCTTCGTGTGTCGAAGGCGGGGATGTAGAGCAAGGGTGCTCGAACCTCGAAACAAATCCCTTGTGTTTGCGATTGCTTTCTCTCTCTCTCTTTGTCTCTTGTTTATATCTTGCATGCTACTATTGTCTTTACATTTATATGCTTGATATTTTGTGTGCCTACTTGATATTTGCTTGGGGATTGTTTGCTAACACTTGTATTCAACCAAGAGAGCCAACGCGGCACCTCAACCCTTATCTAGGGGAATCTAGAGGAGTTAGTCCAGAGCCCTTCACGGGGAATTCGGCTACACTCTTGTGTTATACGTGGTGTTTAGTTTAACCAGTTTGTTTAGGTAATAATAGTTTGTAATTCCGCATTATTTGTTCATTAAGTGACCATTAGATTAGCCATCACCTATTCACCCCCTCTAGGTGATCTTACAATTGGTATCAGAGCCAAGTGCTCTGAATTTGGGTCTTACAACCTAGAGTTAAAGATCCTCATTTTTAGGCTAATCACAATATTTGTACACACACTATGGATTTCATGTCACCACCCACCTTTGACACTCTTAACATCCAAATTTGGAAGGTTAAGATGTCCTTGTACCTCAAGGCCCTAGGCATTCATGTTTATCTTGCTAACTAATGTTTCTTATGTTAATAATAGCAAGTATTTTGAGGCTAATGCAAAAGCCCTTCATGCTTTAAAGTCAACCCTAAATGATGAATATTTATCTAGGGTTTCTAATGTTGATTCGGCTTTTGTAGCTTGGAATATCATCACCTCCCTTGGCGAAAAGGATCTATATTATGCCGGGAGCGATTCGGATGTTGGAAGCGGCGCCTCCAACTTGTGCTATATGGTCTAAGGGGATAACCCTCTTGAGGTAACTACCGAATCCGAGGTAGATGAAAATGATATGTCATATGATGAGCTTGCATGTTTTTGTCAACAACTACTTGAAAAATATGACATGCTTAAGAAAGATAATAAGAAAATGAAAAAGGATTTTGATTGTATGCATAAGGAAAATTATTCATTTAAAAATAAGATTGCATGCATAGAAAAGAAAATAAAGATTTGAAAAATGAAAATGTTTCCTTGATGTCCAAATTAAATGATCTTTGTGAAGGAAACACTTGTTTGAAAAATAAAATTGTTTTGGTGAAAAAACAAAAGGAAGTCGTTTTTCAAGAAAATAATATTTTAAAAGGAAAAATGATTGAAAAAGAACAAGAAAATGTTTTTCAAAAGAAAAAGAAAATTGTTTTACAATCTCACCATGCTTTACATGCCACCATTGATAATAGTGAGATTAAATTTTTGAAAAATAAAATTAATAGTTTGAGCTCTACTTTGAGCTCATGTGCATTTAACCATTCTAGATTGGAGTCCTTATTTTCAAAGAAACAAACTCCACACATTCATGCACATCATCATCATGCATATGCTTATGTTGCACGTCATGATCACACTCACACACATAAGCATCCTAAGGTGTACAAATGTGCACATTGTGGCCGTAAAGGCCATTTAGCAAAATTTTGTTATGATAAGATAAATGCTTTAAATTTTGCTAATAAAAATGTTTGGGTGCCTTACAAGACTAACCCTCAAGGACCCAAGAAAAAATGGGTACCAAAACCCCCACCTTGTGTTTTTGATGTAGGTGAGGGCTCTCACATGACGTGAGAGGGATGGTGCCTTGATGGTGGATGCACATGGACTTGATGGACACATATATAGATGCATCACTACCAAGGAGTTTTGGTGGGTCAACCACCATGTTTTGGAGATTTGGAATAGTTCTTTGGTTTGGTAACTATTTCTAAACTCCTAGTTTAGTTTACATGCTTATTCATTTTTGACATCATATAGCATGTTCATGTTTTTGTGCTTCATGTGGTAAATACTAGTTTAAATGTAGTTTTTATCAAAACTTGTATTTATACATGTACAAATAGTGAGAACAAATTGATTCATATATGTTTGCACTTCATGCTCATTTGTACCCACTATATGCACATGTATAGCCTAATTTTGATGATTTCCTCATTTACACTTGTTTTGCCAATTTTCGTGTTTTACTTCATGTATATGCATTTTTATTCAAATCTAATAAATATACATGTATATTCTTTTTGAGTCTCTTGCCTTTATGCAAATACTTTTAATAGACTCTTTTATGTTTGGGATATGTATGCATATTGTTAGATTTAGATAAATCATACATATACCTAGAAGTTTGTTTTGTTTTAATGAAAAATAAATTTTCATGTTTTGTTTGATAAAATAAAATGAATAATTTGTTTTGATCATTTTGAGCCTTAATAACTATTTTCATGAAAATGATTCTTGTACACTCATACTTCATTTGTTTTGTCATGACTTTGATTCATGAACACTTTTATGAGCTTAATCGATTTTGAGTGTCATCTCTTGTATATTTGGTATGATTCATGAAATACATATGATTTGTTTCATGTTTTTGAAGGATCTTTATCTAGTTTTTCAAAAATTAATTTAACTAGTTATTTATTCTTCAATGTTTATGAGATATACATATGATCCTATTATTGTTTCAATTGGTATCATTGAATCGTTTCAATTGGTATCAATTTGACTCTATTTTTGTATATATACTCATATTTTGTTTTCTTATATATGTATGTATCAATTTCATTTGGTATACTCATTTTTCATACATATATATGAGTTATTTGTGCTTGAGTTAAAATTGTTTTACATGTTTAAAGCACAAAGTTGTTTATGATAAGAAAATAAAAATTTTAAGAAAAATTCTCAAGATTTGTTTTATTGAGAAAATTTAAAATTTTGTTTTATAAGAAAAATCAAAATTTTTGATTTGTATTGCCTATATGCAAGGAGAGCTTAATATCTCTTCTACATATAGATTCATGTTGAGTGTATTGTATATTGAGGAGCTTGACAACTCTCCTTTATGTGGTACACGTGTGTAGGGGGAGCTTCACATCTCCTCTTATACATTACATATTATATGTTATGTGAATTAGGGCTTGTCATCCCGCTTTCATGTAATGTATATGTGTAGGGAAGTTACTTTACCGTCTTCCTCTTCATGAATGTATATCGCATATAACCTTTTATTGACTTATTTGTTTACACCCCTTATTGGTCTCTTTGTTTATGACAAAAAGGGGGAAAAAAATTTGATGATTTTGTTTTTATTTTAACCCCTTTGTTGATGATTGACAAAAAGGGGGAGACGTATTTGAGATATATGCATGTTTTTTCCTTGCTTAAGGGGGAGAAGTATTTGTTTTCCTTGCTTAAGGGGGAGTAGTTTTTATGTTTATGTATATATGTTTTGTTTTGCAAATAGGAGAAAAAGATTTTGTGATTTGTGATTTTGTTTTATGCTTGATTAGCATGTTTACTCCTTCATTTGCATACATGTTTATATGCTTCATTGCATATTTATTTGTTTATGTGTTATGCATGAGTTAAGGGGGAGCTTCTTTGAAGCTTTACTTTAATCCATGCATATATAACTTCATGAGTTTTGTCATCATCAAAAGGGGGAGATTGTTGGCCCGAAGGCCCATCACTCTAGTTTTGATGATGATCAACTCATATAATTATAGTACTAATGATCTTGTGTTTAATTAGTGACAGATTTATGATCAAGATCTTAGTAGGTGCATAGCTTCAACAAAGGATTTGAAGTCAAGTTTTGGAGCTAGCACGGTTTGATCCAAGAGCCATTGGATCGTGTTTGGACCAAGTCAAGAAGATGAGAAGGCTTCAAGTGAAGACTTCAAGAAGATGAAGACTTGTGTCTAGGTTTGTTTTTAGAAGATTTTATTTTCAGATAAAATGTAAATGATAGAGTAGTTGGTGGATTGCTCAAGTACATATACACACACACTCTTGATAGTTTTGTTTTAGAAAAGATTTTTCTCCTTGACAAAATATCTTTTTGGTTTTTGGTATTCAAGTTTATATGTTTTTATCCAAAATCATGTTTAGTGCATAATGTCAAAAACATAGATATTTCACCATGTTTGTGTAGTGGATCATATCCATACACACTATGCTTTAAAATTTGTTTAAATATCTTGTTTTTGCATTTGGAGATGTTTTGGAAAAACAAAGTTTGAAAAAATCAAGTTTGGAAAATACTGTTTTTCATTTAAGCCAATTTTTCCATATTACAAAAATAGTCCAAATCTTTTGTAACATGCCTTGATTTTGTGCAAGCATGTTTGTTTATCAAAGTATATTGGTAAAACTATTTTTGTAGATTTTTCAGTATTATATGAGATTTTATTATTAACCAAAAAGATCAAGTTTCAAATCCCTTAGTTTTCTGATCTGGCTTCAGCCGGTCGACCGGGCGGTCGACCGACGTGCACAGACGTGCACGCCAGTTCTGGCAGGAAGGCCGGCCGACCGACCCGGTCGACTGTCCAGAGAGCTCTGCTCTCTGGAAAGGCCCCGGTCGACCGACCGGTCGACCGGACAGAGAGACTTGCTCTCTGTATCCTGGCCTCGGTCGACCAACCGGTCGACCGATGGCTCAACGGTCTGAAATATGACCGTTGGTCTGTCGACCGGGCGATCGACCGACAGTTCTGTCAGGCCTCCAATGACTAGTTTTTGGAGCCCTATAAATTGGGCCATTTGGGGGCTGTTTTGATTAAGATTTTTGGAGATTTTTAGAGCCAGTTTTTCCTATTCTTTTAAGAGGTGTTTCTCTACAAAATTGAGAGCAAATTCTTCCAATCAAAAGGGGAGTTTTTATCAAGAGTGTTAAAAGAGATTTTCTTGAGTTTTCCTCCACCATCTCTTTCCTTGTTTTCTCACACAACACTTGAGCTATCCATTGCTATATCTACCCTATAAGGAGTTTGTTGTGAGAGGATTTTAGGTGATCAAGAGTTGTGATCACCAAAGTTCATCTTTGTTCTTTGAGGAGGCGGACGTGTGTGTTCGCATTGTTTCGGGTCCTAGTGGGGACTCGGTGTTTCGAGTTCGGGTGCGAACTCTTTGTTTGAGGTGCAGCCTCGGCGAGCCGGTGGGCTTGTGGTGTGTACGGGCTAGAGAGTCCGAGAGCTTGTAGGTGTTGCGGCACCGAGGAGTGATCCATTGGGATCGATTATAGTGGAAATCCTTCGTGTGTCGAAGGCGGGGATGTAGAGCAAGGGTGCTCGAACCTCGAAACAAATCCCTTGTGTTTGCGATTGCTCACTCTCTCTCTCTTTGTCTCTTGTTTATATCTTGCATGCTACTATTGTCTTTACATTTATATGCTTGATATATTGTGTTCTTAATTGATATTTGCTTGGGGATTGTTTGCTAACACTTGTATTCAACCAAGAGAGCCAACGCGGCACCTCAACCCTTATCTAGGGGAATCTAGAGGAGTTAGTCCAGAGCCCTTCACGGGGAATTCGGCTACACTCTTATGTTATACGTGGTGTTTAGTTTAACCAGTTTGTTTAGGTCATAATAGTTTGTAATTCCGCATTATTTGTTCATTAAGTGACCATTAGATTAGCCATCACCTATTCACACCCCCTCTAGGTGATCCTACAATACACATATATTCTATACCCATATATACATGTCAAAATATTCATACACCTATATTTGAATTTATTCAATATTTATTTCACTTCATATTCCCCTATAATCAAAATTAAAATAATTAAATTATAATAAAACTTTCATTTTACACAAAACACGTTCAATCATCGTCTCAGTAATTTTCTCTATTCACGCTAATCGATTATTAGGATTTTAAATTAGGATTTTAGATGATCGGGGTGTTACAGTTAGTCTATTGTTCGTAGTTTACTAATTCATAGTTATCTTCAAAAGTTAGCTTTAACTGTAGTTTGAAAAAATTCAATTAAGTTAGATTTTTTTTCAACTCTAAAATTTGATTGATTAGTGAAAGTAGAATTTAGAAAACTATAGTTATATATATATATATTATATATATATATATATATATATATATATATATATATATAATATATATATATAGAGGTTTTACAACCAATAATTTGAAATTCTCTAGATATAACTTAAAATAAGCTGCATTTTTAAAAACTTGAATGTCTAGCTTAGGCTCTGTTTATTTGTCATATTTGAACCAAGAAAAGCCTAACTCCATTAGCCACGGCACTCTACTCCAACTAGAGTATTTGTTTGCTCATGAAAAAAAAAAAAACAATAGTGATAGCGGAAGCCATAAATTCCTAGGTGGTCCCTCACTATAAGAAATGCAGAAATCTTGAGCTGAGGAGTGAAAATGAGTTAGAAAGCCATAAATTTCTGTTTGACAAGATACAAGCTCAGAGTTTCTTATTTTTAATCGGGATCAGGCCAAACTGGCAACTATCACGTCAAGTTCTCAGGGCTCTGTGTCTTCAACGCGCGCCACACACCGTACACGCGCACAAAACAGTCCCACTTACGGGCATCCACACGCGTAACTTCGGCATAAGCTCACAGAATCTGGAGTTGCTGATGAGTCACGTGACACGTTCCCGCAAGGGCCAAAGATCTTTTTGGTCAACCTGGTCAGCAGAAGGCAGGGCTGATGGAAGTCACTCGATCTTTTTATAGTCAACGCCTAACTCAGATAGAGGCCCGCCTGCTTCGAATTTAGAACAAATAGTTAGGCGTCAGGAGCGCTTCTTTACAATAATTTGAAATGTCCGATCGGTCCCCAGAACTGAAATAATGATAGGTACAAAATATTTTATTAACAAAATATTCATGAACATTTAATTAATAAAATATGTTATTATTAAATCTGATTTGAAAAGAGTTTATAACTCTAATATTTTCAAATTAAAAATTTATTATTCTAGTCTTTAATTAACAATATATTATAATTTTTTAAATTCTTGACATGCTACTTGCCTTCTAAATTAATCTTAACTACTTTTTAAGTAGAGTGTAACATACAATTACACTATTATAATCTTTGAATTATTCTAAATAATATATTCACCTTTTTTTATTAAATATTTGGTTTTTAAATATTAAATCATTTCTAGTTGTTTTTTTCCTTTTTGATTAGCTTTATTTGGTAAAGAAACTTGAAAAAAAAAAAGAAAATAAATTTAAAAAAAAATTAAAGAATAAGATTGAACAATAAGTTATGAATTTGGGTCATCAATAAGAGAGAACACACAAGCACCAGCTGCCCTACATCATTCCTTTGTATTTTTAATTTGACATATACATTTTATTGTGTAAAACAACTAAGGCAAAAGCCTCCAAAAAAAATAACCAACTGAATCCAGTCATCAAGATTCAATCATGCATGTTAAGATGGGTAAGATTTTTCACAGTCACCATCAAGATTGGATAATGGGAGATTTTAGGTTTAGGTATAGATTTGTTCAATAAGGAAAAATGAAAAAGAAAACATTAATCCTCGTTTAGCCTAATAAAACTCATCTTGGTAACTCGCGTATGTTGTTAATCTATGTTCGGGTTGGATCATGAGTTGGCCTCCATTAATCAAACCTAACTTGACCCAATAGTACCCCCACTTCCTTGTAGTGTTCTTTTATTATTTTTAAAGTTTTTTAATGCAATATAAGTTGTAGGCTAGTACAAGCGAGATTTGAACTCCTGACTTCTTATCAATTGAAAAGAAAATTTTCACTGCCCTGCAGTTTAGGTTGAATGAACAGGCTTAACCTCCCTTCACACTTTTGGATGAAAAGAGAGAGAGAGAGA
This sequence comes from Agave tequilana, assembly GCA_038442645.1. Classification (NCBI taxonomy): domain Eukaryota; kingdom Viridiplantae; phylum Streptophyta; class Magnoliopsida; order Asparagales; family Asparagaceae; genus Agave; species Agave tequilana. Next base: position 41,638 of record JAVJIF010012238.1, on the reverse strand, counting down.
CAGAGAGAGAGAGAGAGAGAGAGAGAGAGAGAGAGAGAGGAAAACAAGAAGAAAGATTTTTATAGACTTGAGTGCAATCAGATTTTGATTTATATAATAGAAAATGGAATAATTTCTTTAGCTTCATTTTATCTTTTTCTCCTTTTCTTTAAGTCCGTTTCCTTCTAGAGAGAGAGAGAGAGGCATGGCTCAAAATTTCAATGATGTATCTAAGCTTCAATTGTGGAAAAAGTCACCAAGAACACCATATATTTCCAAAAGACAGCCAAATAATTTTTTTTTTCCTCTAATAAATGGGAAGTCAATCCATAATTAATCAGGAAACTCTCTATATCGAAAATAAAATCAATCTTAATTTTTTAGTAACTACTAAAGATACTTAAGTGAACAATGGATCATGATATATAACATATAAGCAAGAGAATCAACAAAACTAGAATGGAAATTGCATTCAATTTCTAATTAACATTTAAGATGAAGATTGAAGAGTGAGTTTGTAATCAATTCTAGAAAATATAAGCCACAATTAATTTGTTTAATACAAGATTATATTCCAGCATTTGTTCCCATCAACCTCCAAGTTCTTTTAAAATTGTAGAGATGCATAGCCATGTGAATAAAGGAGGACACATTTGTGAGTTGTTTTCTACTTAAAGGTTTATTAACAATAAAATATTTTGCAAATGGGCATTTGATTCTGTTAAAAGGCCAAATAAATTTTTAGGTGAATGTTAATCTGTCCAATTCTAACTTTTTTAAAGGTTATGTTAACATGTGAACAAAAGGAGAATATATCAATTGTATTAGTTTCTGATTTTTATGTGCATCCATTTGCATCATTAACACTAGCAGAAAAAGATATTTAGCGTAAAACAATTAATAATATATGCATCTGTTAATATCTATTAACTTTATATACACTTTTTTTTCAGAAAAAGAAAGAAAAAAAGGGAAAAAACAAGAAATTGGTCTCTGGGCGGTCAAATCTATGTTTTTTTGGACAGCTCCGACTTGTTTCATTAATAAGATTTTAATAAAACAAGAAACTCATACTATATCAATAACCAGTACCAAATGGTTGGATGTGTTCTCGCAAGCTGTTCTTGATTTCTTTAGGGCGGATCAGTCTATATTGATTGACTTGTCTGTGTAACATTGTTGATGGCAAATACTGTTGTCTTCCATTTTTTTCTACAGTAGATTTAGATTACCCTTTTTTTTTCCCTGATCTTTCGATATAAAGATCCAAATAATCTCCTCAGCAACCAAAGTACATTACGCTAACTGAAGCCCAAGTGAGAACCTATTCCTGATACTCGAGAAATAGTAGCATATTCTGATGTTCGGATTTGTGGAAAGAAAAGGCTTACACATGTTCGGTCATGTTTAGCTGCTGGAAAACAAAGAAAGGAAAATCGTGTGGGTCACATGTTCAATTTTTAGATGTTTTTTGAACTTTTAGTTTGAAATTCTGATATAGCACTACTGTGCTAAAAAGTTGAGGTTCCACATGGGGACCACATCTTTTCCCTCTCAGTTTCACAACAAATAAACAAAATAGAGGTGAGGAAAAGCTTGTGAAACTTACATATCAGAGCCCAAAAAGAAAACAGTTTTCGCTCAATTTCAGAGAAAACAAACAGACCCTTCAATGAAAAGCTTTTTCGCATTTTTATTAATCTTTTGAGAATGGCTAGTGTCAGACAGCGAAAGCTATACAGTTAGTACTATCATCAAGCTTGTTGGCCCAGCTATCCATTTGAAGTTGTAAGTCATGAGGGAAGAATGGAGATAAGCTCTTGTTTTCTGTTCTTACTCTCACTAGAGCTCTAAAGACCAGAAGCCATTTTAGTGGAAAAGAGAAGATCAACACTCTCACAGCAATATCAATAAATATATGCTTAATTGTTTTTTAGGGTAAGATGGGGGCCTTTTGCCCCGGATTTTATTAAAATAATGAAGAATAGAGTAAATTATGCTTAATTGTTAACAATTTACATAGTGATAATAAGCAAGTCCTTGTCCCGCTTTCATACGATGGCTTCCAATCTTGAGTGGTGGTCCAAAATTTGATTCCCTAAACAAGCCAAATTGAGATGCAACACATAGAAAACCTACAGGTTCAAAAATCTCCACCCTCCACCCCCACATTATATCTTTTTTCTTCTATCAGAGAAAAGATATTATATGCCTTTCTTCGGCCTGCCAATTTTAGTAATAGGCACTGAAAAGCATGTGGAGAGAAAAGTAGATGCAAACTATTTGTGGATCCTTTAAGGAGAGTCAGTAAAGTTTTTGGAGCACATTTTGTGATCAAGCGAATGTGAAAAAGTATTGATTCTTATAGTGATTGCGATGAAGAAGCTGATTTATGCCTTTGCATGAAAAGATAAGATTGATTTGGTGCCACTCTAACAAGTCAAAGAATTTTGATTTCAAAAGAAAATATATAAAGAGTAAATTGTACGCATTGTTCGTTGTATAAAATTGCATACATATATGTTGAAACAATTGGCGTTCTGATACCACTGCTGCGTGAAATCGGCTTGATACGACACCAATAGTTATTTTTGAGATCGACGTTTGCGAAACTTGGTAATATGATAATACTTGCAAAAGGAAAACTGTTGTAAAACAAACTAACAATACTAAATAAAAGAATAATAACAATACCACGGGGATGTAACGTGGTTCGGCTCAAATTAGCATATGTCCATTGGGAGAGAACTTGAGAGAACTTTATTTATAAATTTGATACAAAGAGATCCAGCATTCTTCTTGATCCCACAAGAGTATTCACATTCTCCCTGAATCTAGACATAAATTATAAGAGTATACTTTCTCTCTATGCACCTTCATCTTGGTCCTCTCTTTCTTGACTTTCTTGGTATTCTCCACACTACAACCTACTGGGTGACAATCTTTATTTATAGAATTTTACAATACAATTTCTATTTGGACTATGAGATGATCTTGGCTGTTGGATACTTGAAAAATCTTAATCAATCTTATAAGGAGTTGATCTCCTTAATCTAGAATAATTTTAGACCATTCAATCTTTAAAAACAAACCTTCTTGAATAGAATCTGAATTCTATTTGTACTCCTCCAAAAAAGAAAACCTGCACGCGCCTGCAAAGGAAACTGCTCACGCTTCAGAAACGCCTAGATAGTCCTTGTCATGCAGATTAGTCGACTAATCTCTTCCATTAGTCGACTAACAAAAGTTATTAGTCGACTATTGTATAATACTTCCTCTCTGTATACTGTCTAATCGACTATATATTCGACTAGTCTGAGCATTAGTCGACTATACAGTCGACTAATCTACTCCACATTGATTTGCTTCTTCTACTTCAAGCCATTGTCTTCTCTAATCAGATTGAATCTTTTTTGACCATCATTTCCTCTTGAAAATAAGGCAAAATTCTAACAATCTCCATTTTGACTTGCTTTTCAAGCCTTTAGCAAAATACCTTAAGATTTTGATTACTATCTTGATTCTTTACTTGGTTGTAACTGTACCGTAAAGCATTTATCGCCTCCTCTCCCCGGGGCCTTGATTGATTTACCACTATGGCTTGGGTCATCTCGGACCTTTCCCAAATGCATCATTTCTCTTTCCCACAATACTTTGATCTGGTTCACGTCCCGTAGTAGTCTTCTTTCAAGCTCTACCTCGCGATGAGCTTTCTTCCAAGCTTATCCCTGAAACTCCACCTTGAATTTAGTTTTCTTCTTTCAGCTTGTATAAACCTTCACACTTCTCTCCTTTCAGGATTACCATGTCTCATTGGCCAAATGTGACGACGCCTTATTGCACTTGGATCTGACATCCTTCTTCGTCGAACACCTCTATAGATATTAGATTGTATCGTGCCTCCGGGGTATACCAGACCGCCTCTAAAGCATGCAATGTCCCATTTCTTTCTATAACCTGGATTGTCTCAGTGTTGATGACCTCGCAAGCCGAGCTATCCACTATCTTGATAGTCTCTTCCTCCTTTGCACCCAAAGAATTGAACAACTCCTTCTAGGAACATACATGAGCTTACTACCAGAATCAAATATGCAGTGTTTACCTTGAGAAGTGTTGTCTTCAATATAAGAAGCCATTAGTACTTTGGTGATCTCTACACCGCTCATTGCTACATCTGCATCCGCAGATTGCCTCTTCTTCTTCAATCACTCTTATCAATGCTTGCAATCATTCTTCCAATGACCTTCCTTGTGATAAAAGTGACACGCTTTTGATGAGCCTGGACCTTTTCTTCCTTCTTCCCTTCCTTTTTTTCCCATGATCACCAAATTCGATCCTTCCTGGTCCTCTTGATTTTCCCTTTTTCTGAACTTGTTAGACAAGATAGTTGATATGACCTCCTCCAAGATGAGAGTTTCCTTATCGTAAAGCATGACGGTGACAATGTGATCATATGACTGTGAAAGCGAATTGAGAAGTATCAACACCTTATCTTCCTCATCGATTTTAACATTAACAGATAAAAGCTCGCTGATGACCATGTTGAATAAGTTTAGATGCTCCAACACCGTTATCACTTTTTTCATGCATAACTCATATAGTTGTTTCTTGAGATACAGCTTATCGGGGAGGCTTTTTGTCAAATACAACATCTCTAGCCTTGACACAATCTTGTAGCCGTTTCTTCATCCATCATGTTGTACATAAACTCATCTTTGAGATATAGTTGGATCGTGCTTGTCACCTTTAGATCCATCTTCTCTCAATCCTTATCTGACGTACCTGCATGTTTTGCTGACTTATCCTGCAAGGTCTTGTGAAGACCTTGTTGCACCAGCAATGCATTCACCCTCTTTTAACATAAATCAAAGTTTCCTTTGTCATTGAATTTCTCTACCTCTTTGTATAGAACTTTCTATCTTCAACATATTGCCCTTCATCAACTTTTATCTCTGATACCAATTGTTGAAACAATTGGTGCTCTGATTGATTGCTGCATGAAATCGGTATGCTATGATACCAATTGTAACTCTCAAAATCAACATTTGCGGAACTTGACAATATGATAATCTTATAAAAAAACTGTTGTAAAGCAAACTAACAATACCTAAACAAAAGAATAATAACAATAACACGAGAATTTAACGTGGCTCAGCCTAAACTTGACCTACGTCTATAGGGAGAAAACTTGAGAGAGCTTTATTAATAAACTTGATACAAAGAGATCTAACATTCCTCTTGATCCCACAAGAGTATTTATTTTTCTTTTAAATTTAGACCTACATTACAAGAGTATACCTTCTCTCTATGTACCTTCACCCTGCTCCTCTCTTTCTTGACTTCCTTGGTGTTTTCACACTACAACCTACTGGATTACAACTTTTATTTGTAGGATTTTACAATACAACTCCTATTTGGACTATGAGATGATCTTAGTCGTTGGATACTTGAAGAATCTTGATTAATCCTATGAGAAGTTAATCTCCTTGATTTAGAATAATTCTAAACCCTTCAATTTTTAGAAACAAACTTTCATTGAATAGAATCTGAATCATATTCGTACTTCTTTAGAAAAGAAACATGCACACGCCTAAAAATGAAACTGCTCTCGCTTCAGAAGCGCCATGTTGGTCGACTTGTCATGCAGACTAGTCGACTACTCTATTTCATTAGTCGACAAATAAAAGTTATTAATCGACTATTGTATACTGCTTTCTCTCTGTATCATGTCTAGTCGACTGTATACTCTTCTATTCTGAACATTAGTCGACTACATAGTCAATTAATGTGCTCCACATTAATTTGCTTTTTCTTCTTCAAGCCATCATATTCTCCAATCGGATTGGAACTTCTTAGGCCATCATCTCCTTTTGAAAATAAGGCAAAATCCTAACAATACATGTTGTACACCAATAGTTAGTTGTTCTTCGAAGTGGAAGAAAAATGTCATCCGATTATTATCAAACTGATTGCAAACTCTTTTCGTACGTAAAGATTCTCACCAGAGCCCCTTCTACTTCTAACAAGTCACGAACTAGATTAGAAACACTCTCAACAAATCCACAAGTAATGGTTCAAGTCTCAATTGCCACAATATTTTCGAGGAATTTACTTTCACAGTATCTTCCCCTTGTGCTATGGAAAAGAAGTTCATCTTTGATGGGCGGCTCAATGATACAGTGATGATCACATGAAGATATGAAGTGGCTTTAGGTATTAGTTTGTGGCAATTCTGATTTCACTGTTCACGCTTGCAAGCCTGCAGTACCCATCGCAAGACTCCAGAATTTGATATCATAGCTCTCTAATGGGGCCATAAAAGCCCTTGTATCTAAAGAGGGATGGTTGTGAGCTTTGGTGAAAATTTTTTTGGGACATAGAGTTTAAACGGAGTTGAGACACTTTTTAGCTTATGTAGGGTTTAAGTAAAAATTAATGGCTTCATTAACTGTTAAGCCAAAACGGCATGTTTGTCTAATTTTTTGCTTTAAATTTGTGAAAGAATTGATGAGTTGAATAGGGGAATGTGGTGAATTGCACCCACAAAATTGTTTAGCTCACTCATTAATGACTTCACCCGTTAAAGTAAAAAAAATCTTTTAAAAAGAATAAAAAAATAATGAAAAACGAAAATATATGATTAATTCACCATCCACCACATTCTTAAACATTAACTCTTACCCTAATCCTAATTAATATCAATTAAAAGACAGTGAATATTATTATAACAACATAATAGTTAAAAATCATAATTACTCTTTTCTTTCTTTCATGATAGTGCTTACAGTTTTTATTATTATAAATTATAACTAATTAAAGTTTCTATTATATTTACAAAATTATAAGTAATTAAAGTTTTCATTGTAATTATTAAATTATAATAAGGTTAATGATGAATACCAAAAATTACAATATAATTATAATTAAGTAGCTAAAATGGCTAATTATTATGTAATTACTACAAGGTAATAAGTAATTCTTCCAACTTTTAATTAATTATGAATGACAATAAAATATAATGAAGATTATAAATTATAATTATTCTTTTATTTTTTCATGTTAGTAATTACATTTTTTAAAATAATAAATTATAAGTAATTATAGTTTTTATTATAATTACAAAATTATAAGTAATTATACTTTTTATTGTAATTATTAAATTATAATATTAGTAATGATGAATATCAAATATTAGTTCGGATTAAAATTTTTATTTTACTTATTACAAGATAATGAGTAATTCTTTCAATTTTTAATTAATTAAGTAATTTTTGAGTTGATAATTATTAATGGCTATATTATAAATTATAATAATAATAAATTATACAATTATTTTATTTATTAAGGAATTCAATAATGAGATGTCATAACTATATTATAATAATAATTATTTTCATGAGAGAAAGAAAGATATATAAAAGGAGTAGAGGATGGCCTTGGAGTGAAGGAGGTGGAGTGAAAAGCACGTGGAGGAGTTGGGTTGGCAACAAGGGGAAAAGCGAGGGGGAGAGAGAAATAAGGAAAAAGAAAAAGAAAAGAAAAAAAGAAAAATAAAGGAATTTGGCTGGATCTTCTGGGCTTGGTTCAAAGAAAAAGAGAGGAAAGGATAGGGAAGCAAAGTGTGGGTCGTGCTCATGTGTGTGGGAAAAGGATGTTAAGAATAATTATAACTTATTATTATTATTAACTTTATTATTATTAATAATTAGTATTATAGAATAGGAGTATTATATAGTCATACACATTCACAAAAAAATTTAGCAGTATTTCGGACTTGAAATATTTTTAAATAAAATATTTTTGGAATAAAATTTATTTATCAATATTATTTATACATACAATTTCCCATATATACACACGCATGTACATATTTGTAAATATATAATTTATTTATTTGAAATATACATTTTTACATAAAAAAATATTTACTCATGAAGAATAATATAATTTATTTAAGGGAAAATATCTTTAGGTCACTGTGAAAATATGGCCATGCCAAAAACTCCCTACAGTTTGAAATGGTATAAATAAGCCCCTTGACTAAATTTTTTAATTAAAAGCCTTGTCTCTACCAAAAAATCTCATATTGCCGGTACTATCCATGATTAAATGACTTGCCTGAGTTGATTTGAGCGGCCCGCGTGATATGCATTTAATATTTGTCATGCCCTAGTCGCGTTGGCCGATTTGGAGGCTTTTTTTGTCCACTTTTTCTAAATTCTATCCACGTAGTGGATAAATTTTTTTGGATTGATTTTTTTTTTTTGCAGAGATATTTTTTACATATATGCTATATTTCTATCCACCCTTCTCCAAACTTCTATCCACCTTCCATATATTCTGTCCACTTTCTTCAAAATTTTGTCCACTTTATTTAATATTTTGTCAATTGTTCCAATTTTTTGTAATATTATATCAACTTTCTTTAACGTTATATCTCCAAAATTATCCCTGCTTTTTTTAATATGACTTCTTTAATATGACTTCTTTAATATTTTGTCCACGTTTTCAAAATATGTGTCCTCCTACTCTAGTATTTTGGCTATCTTGTGAATGATTTTATCCACCTTCTCAATAGTTTGTTGAGAATGTAGACAATCTTCAGCGTCTGTGGGGTGGTAGTAGGCGGAGATCGCGCCCTTTTCTCCTTTTATGTCTGTTTTACTCAACTTCTGTCTACTTTTTTATATTTTTGTCTAACTTTCACCCTTTTTGTCCATTTTCGTCAATTTTTGTCTACTTTTTTATATTTCTATCCAACTTTCGTCTTTTTTTCCACTTTTGTCAATTTTTGTCAACTTTTTTATATTTCTATCAAACTTTTATCTTTTGGAAATTTTTGTCCACCTCAAGGTGTTTAAATATTTTTCAATTGATAATTTTTTTTGCAGAGATTTTTTTGCATATATGTTATATTTTTGTCCACCTCAAGCTAGAAAGTTGGACAGAAATATAAAGAAGTAGACAGAAATTGACGAAAGTGGTCAAAAAGGCAAAAGTTGGATGAAAATATAAAAAATAGATAGAAATTGATGAAGGTGGACAAAAACGACGAAAGCTGGACAGAAATATAAAAATGTAGACATAAATTGATGAAGATGGACAAAAAAGACGAAAGTTAGACATAAATATAAAAAGTAGATGGAAGTTGAGTAAGACAGACATAAAAAGTGGCGCGATCCCGCCACCTACCACCCCCAGAGCCACTGAAGATTGTCTACATGTTGAGAAGGTAGATAAAATCATTCACAAGGTAGCCAAAATATTAGAGTAGGTGGACATACTATTTTGAAAACATGGACAAAATATTAAAGAAGTTACGTTAAAAAAAGCAGACATAATTTTGGAGACATAACGTAAAGAAAGTGAATATACTATTAAAGAAAATTAGAATAGATGGACATAATATTAAATAAAGTAGATAAAATTTTGAAGAAAGTGAACAGAATACATGAGAAGGTAGATAGAAGTTTGAAGAAGCGTGACAGAAAAATAACATATATGCAAAAAAAAAAATTTGTAAAAAATATTAATGAAAAAAAATCTATCTTGAGGTGGATAGAATTTTAAGAAAAGTGGATAAAAAAAGCCTCCAAACAGGCCAACGCGACTAGCGCGTGACAAACATTAAATGCCTATCACGCGGGCCGCTCAAATCAACTCAGACAATGCATTTAATCAAGGACAATATGCGATTTTTGGTAGGGACAAAGGCTTTTTCACTTAAAAATTTTGGTTAAGGGCTTATTCACACCGTTCCAAAGAGTTTTTCACAGGACAGTATCATCCTAGGAACCTAAAGACAATTTTCTCTTTATTTAATAACATAATTTAATTACAACACAATCAATCTGATTATTGATATAATGATAAGTATTATCAGATAAATATAAATATAAATACCTATATAATTATTTTAAATCTTTCAAAAATTTCATTAAACTGACGAGTTCAACCGCCTGCCTCAGTCCCCGCTATTGGTACTTGCTAGTAAAATCAAAGGATATCCCCCAAAAGATTAAGGCCCCACAAAACAGGAACCCTAATTTTTAAGTATGTGAAGTGTTGTGCCCCGATAACAACCAGAAGAGGAATCCCTGAATCTCCAATGCACGAAGAACAAACTCCTAAACACAGCACAAATCGCAAACTCAGAGAAAGAACACGAAAACAACGATTAACGAGGTTCGGTCTTGATGCCTACGTCCTCGGGGCAAGGAAAGAGAGTTTTATATTGATTTGAATGATCAATTACAACACTTGCAGCACCTCTGAATATCAAGAGAGCTCCAATTTTCCCTGATACAGCAAAACCCTAAAAAATTCGCTTTAAATACAACAGATTTCTAAATCAGCAAAACAGCCCGCATCCCGACTGTCGGTCGACCGGTCGGTCGACCGACCCTATGCGCCGGTCGACCGCCCGTCGACCGGATCCAACCGAGAGTTGGGTCACTTCAGTCGGTCGACCGGGCGGATTCCTTGTGCAAGTTGTGCACGTCGGTCGACCGGACCGGTCGACCGAACTCCTGCTACTGCGGGCGGTCGACCGAACTCCTGCTGCTGCTGTTGCTGACCTGTTTTGCTGCTGTCCTTCCTTCGTCGACTTCCTCGATGACTCGTCGACTTCCTCGACTACATCTCGACTTCCTCGACTACATCCTCTCTCTTTCCAACAATTCTCCACCTCGGTGAAGATTCTTCCAAATCTGAGCCGAACTGTCCATCGACTCGAAAGCGGCTGCACCAATGTGGTTGCCTACGTACCCTGCCCAAGGGATCAAGCCATCCGTAGTTCATCCAAATGAGTTTCAACAAGCTCAAGCTACCTGAAGGACATGGAGCAAAGCTTTGCAATGTGCAAACTTGACTCCGACACCACCTTAGTAAGCATGTCGGCGGGATTCTCCGATGTGTGAATCTTCAACAGTTCGATATCACCCTCTTCTAGAATCTCCCGAACGAAATGGTACCTGACGTCGATGTGCTTCGTCCGTGCATGATAGACCTGGTTCTTGGCTAAGTAAATGGCGCTCATACTGTCACAGTTAATCTTCAGCAGATCCTGTTCCACGCCCAAGTCATCAAGTAAGCCTTGAAGCCAGATTGCCTCCTTCATAGCCTCCGTCATGGCCATATACTCAGCCTCTGTGATCGACAATGCGACGGTAGACTGCAGTGTGGAGCGCCAGCTCACCGGTGCTTGAGAGAATGTGAAGACATACCCTGTTGTAGACCGGCGCTTGTCAAGGTCACCTTCATAGTCGGAATCAACATATCCGACGCAATCTTGCTTTCCCGTGGAGTCCTTCTCAAATACCAGACCTACATCAATTGTTCCTTTGATGTACCTCAAGATCCACTTCACTGTCTCCCAATGACCCTGTCCCGGATCATGCATATATCTGCTAACCATGGAGATAGCTTGTGATAGATCTGGTCTCGTACACACCATACCGTACATAAGGCTACCGACTGCGTTAGCATTGAAAAAACACCTAGAGGGGGGTGAATAGGTGTAAGTGCTAATCTAAGAAACTAAATGCAAACTAAGTGCGCTAAATGCGGAAGCTAATGCAAATGTTGCACAAACTTGATACAATACAACAAGTGTAGCCGAATTCCCCTTGCGAGGCTCTGGACTAACTCCTCTTGATTCCCCTTGAAATGGGTTGAGGTGCTATGTGAAGCTCTTGTTGGATGAGTACAAATTAGGCACACACACAAGCAATCCTAGCAATGTGCACACACAATCAAGCCAAGCAATCAAGGATATAGCAATAAGAGATGCAAGGCATAACACAAGCAATATATGATATGACAATATGAATAAGATGCAAGGCAACACAAGCAAATATATAATAAGTATGAAATGAATGATGCTTGTATGAAATGAATGATGATTGCACAAATTAAGGAGAGTAGAGTTGAGAGACAATAGGATCAAACGCAAACACACAAATTTGTTTCGAGGTTCGAGTACCCAACTCTACATCCCCGCCTACACCACCGTGTAGGATTTCCCAATCCACTATAAGGAGTATCAAACTCCTCTCTCAACTTACAAAGCCACCGAGGCTATACAACCACAATCCACCTCTACCGAAGAGGGATACGGCCCGTAGCCAACTACAACAAACACCTCTACCTAAGAGGCTCACAAACCTATCACCTGATCACCTCTACCGAAGAGGGATACAACAAGAATAAGGGTGTACAACTTAGAGGTTTACAATACCAACCTCAAAACCTTTCTTTTCTCTTTTTCCACAAACAAAGATCCTAATAGTTTAGGATAGAAGATATGGCTCAAGTATGGAAACTATGTGTTTTGGAAAACAAGAACTCAAAGAAAAACACTTGGGAAATTTCTTGTAAAAGATAAAGAATGAAAGCCAATACAAAAATCCCAAATTTCAATTTCTTTGATTTTTCCAAAACCCAAAAAAAAACACAAAGAATAAATCTTGTTAGCACTTAAAACTCTTTTAATCACTTCAGAAAACTGGTATTTTTCTTCTTGAAAAACTTGGCCAAAATCCCCAAAGAGATGGGGTTTATATAGCCCCTATACAAAACTAGCCGTTAGGCTGATGTGGCAGTTCTGACAGCCACCGGTCGACCGGCCCGGTCGACCGCCAACGGTCAAAATGTGACCGTTGGGCAAAAGCGGTCGACCGGCCCGGTCGACCGAAAAATCCCGAGAGCAGAGCTCTCAACTCGGTCGACCGGCCCGGTCGACCGGCTATGTGCCTAACAGACGTGCACATCTGTGCACATCGGTCGACTGTCCCGGTCGACCGGCCCTTTGGTGCGGTCGACCGGCACGGTCGACCGACCAGCCTGTCAGCACAAAAACAAGGTCAGAAATTTTGGAAAAATATTTTATAAAAATCTTTTATTATTTCTGAAAATTCCATACAACTTGTTTTATCATTTTATGTTAAAACATAAACATGTGATAAAAATTTCAAGACAATATATCAACATATCAATTCATTTTAGAGTCTTGCAAATTTTATCAAAAACAAAAACCGGTATTTTTATCAAACTTGATTTTTCCAAAACATGAATAGGGATATCAAAATAAGTTTGTCTAGCAAGTTTAAAGCATGTATGTATATCTAGAACATATCTAATATACATAGGTATAAGGTAAACTTGTTTTGATCTATTATTCATGAAAACCAAAAACCAAATCATGAAACGTGTGTGTTTTGCACTTGAGCATATCAACTAAACTAAGCTTTACAAATGGATCTAAAACTCAAACTCTAAACTAGATACCTAAGTCTTCTTGTCGATCTTCTATCTTCAAGTAGACTCGGTCCAAAACTCCGTGATTCTCCAAGTGCAAAGGTATGATCTTTAAGCTTTGGCACCGGAATCACCATGATAAGCTTCTAATCATCTTGTTGAAGCTAATCACCAACTAATATCCTGTTAATGATCTGAAACTTAGAAACACAAGAATATTAGTAAACATAACTACATGAGTGTTGATCATCATCAAAACTAGAGTGGAAGGCCATTGGGCCAACAATCTCCCCCTTTTTGATGATGACAAAACTCATGGAGTTATATATGCATGGATTAAAGATAAGCTTCAAGGAAGCTCCCCCTTAACTCATGCATAGGGATAAACAATAAATATATGCAATGAATATTAAACATGAAACATGCATATGCATAAACAATAAATGGTTCTAGATATCAAATGAAATATTCAAAACAAAATAAGCTCTAGATACCAATTACAAAACAAACTCTATAAATCAATTAAACTTAATATTCTTGAGATTAAAACATAATATATGCATAAACATAAGCATGCATATAAAACTTCATAAATCTTTCTCCCCCTTTTTGTCAATCATCAACAAAGGGGTAAACAATCAAAACCATAGATAAAATGAGGGGTAAAAATCTTTCTCCCCTTTCTGTCAATCAAAATAATGCAAACAATGTTCTCCCCCTTTTTGTCTAAAACAAAAAACAAAATCAATAAGGGGTGACTACAAACATGATATCAATTAAAATATGTCAATGAAGCATCTTGATACCAATAAACAAGGATCAATATATGTTATATGCTATATACATTCATGAAGAGGAAGACGCTAAGTTAGCTTCCCTACACATATGCATTACATGAAGAAAGGATGACAAGCCCCAATTCACATAACACATATTATGTAATGCATAAGAGGAGATGTGAAGCTCCCCCTACACACGTATATCATATAAAGAAGAGTTGTCAAGCTCCTCAATTTATAATATACTCAACATGAATCTATATGTAAGAGAGATGTTAAGCTCTCCTTGCATATAGGAAATACAAATCAAAACTTTGAATATTTTCTTTAAACAACATTTTGAGATACCAATTGTAATTAAACATAACAAATTACCAATTGTAAAACAACATAACAAATTTTGAATGTCTAAACACAAATTTTGATACCAATTGTAAGAATATATTTCATTTTGAAAAACATATAAACAAATTTGATGTTGATATCATATATTCAAAATAACAACTTTTGATCATAAAGAGTGGGAGTACAAATACCAATTGAAATACAAAATCAAATTTTCTCCCCCTTTATGAGATACAAACTAAAGACATGCATAGTCTTGATAACAATTTAAAAGTAATCAATTTAAACAAAATTGAAACTCAAGCACTAGCATAAATACAAACATATATATGTATGAAAGATAGATACCAATAGAAATTGATATACTTGGAATTTAAAGCATACATACATACAAAACATATATGAGTATACAAGAAGATCAAAATGATACCAATTGAAAGAGTTCAATGATACCAATTGACATAACAATAAGTTCAAGTGTATACATCATATTATCTACCACCCAATCATAATTCAAGTTTTAAAGATTTTCAATTTAGGGCATACATGAACATGATCTCCCATCCTACCGCCCTTAGATGGTAGGGGTTTTCAAAAATAGATTTAAAAATATAGCCTAGTTTGAAAATCACTACCAATTGAAGAACATCGCAACTAGTTAAATGGAAAAACTTGTTAACTAGTACGAAATCCTTCAAGCAAGGAATAAAACAAAATTGAAATTCACATGATAATCATCACTCTAACCAATAAAGCATAACTCATGAGAAACAAAACATGAGCAATAGATATGAGTGTACAAATAATATGTGAAGATCATAATCATGAAAAATATTTCATTAAGCTCAATTATTCCTTAAAACATAATTCCATCAAAAACATGAAAAATCATATAAAACTCCTTATTTAATCTTCAAGGCATATGTATGTCTAATACAAGCTAAAATATACATACATATCCAAAACTCAACGAGTCCACTAAATGAATATTCATGAAGGCACGTGGCTCAAAAAGATGTATATGTATAAGATTAGTTTGAACTAGATAGACATATACATGAAGTTAAACATAAATACATGAAACATGAAAAACTAAATTTTCATCACAACAAATTTCATTTCAAGGTATATGTATGAATTGTCAAACATGAAGTATACATATCCCTAAACACAATTGAGTCCAAATATAGATTTGCATGAAAGGCAAATGACTCAAGGGGTATACATGTATATCTTAAAGTTTGGCAACACAAACATATACATGAAGTGAAACACACAATCATAAAGTAAATTCAAAAAAAATGAGAATACAAGTTTAATATGTATGAATCATCAAAACTAGACTATACTAGCACATCTAATGGGTTCAAATAAGCATTCAATTCCAACTATATATAGATTTATTTGTATCCCACTCTATGTACAAGTATATAACTAGTCTTAATGAAAACTAACACTTAAACATATATTCAAAACATGAAGCATCAAAAACACATATAAAAATCATCATGATAAAAGTCATCATGGAAAACTAAAACATGATTATTATGTAAATTCACATGTATTAGATTCATGATGTACATTATAGCTTAAACTAAAGTGAGAACACTAAGTATGGGTTCATATAAGCATATGTGTCTCAAATACTATACATGTATGTCAAGGATCTAATAAACATGGAATGAACATACTAATCCATAGACATCAAAAACATGCTATAAACAAACGAATATGAAAGCATGGGAGTTTAGGAATCGTTACCAAAACCTCAAGGCAACTCTCCTTGTTTCCAAAACTTGGTGGTCCTCTCCACCATCTCTTCCCTTGAAAGTGATGCATCCAATAGATTTTCTTTAAGTCCGGAACGCATCCACTCTAAGGTGTCATCACTCTCACGTCATGTGAGAGCCCACACCTACATCAAAAATAATAGGAGGGGTGGTCTTTGGTACCCATACTCTTTTGGGTCCATGGGGGTTAGTCTCATTTCTAACCCAAACAAATTTCTTGGCTAAATTTTCAACATGTAAACGATCATAGCAAAATTTAGCAAGATGGCCTTTTCGACCACAATGTGTACATGTGTACACATGAGCATACATGGTGTGATGGTGTTCGTGAGGAGCATGTGTATGCCGTGGAGGATGTGCATGCATAGAAGATGGAACTTGTTTCTTTCGAATCAAGGTTTCCAATCGTGAGTGGTTCATGGCACATTGGCTCATAGTGGAGCCCAAACAATCTACTCTCTTCTTAAGCATACAAATATCATCATTAATCTTAGAAGAAGAGGTACATGCATTGGGTAGACTAGATGAAGAAGCTACACTAGCATGGCAAACATGTGCATCCATCTTATTTTGCAAAACAATATTTTTCTTTAAACACACATTTAAATCATTTGAAATAGAAATAATTTTATTTTTCAAATCAACATTCTCTTTTAAAACAAAATCAATTTTCGAAGACAAGTTTTCATTTTTCTTCAAAAGAACATGGCAATCATTTTTATTTTTCAAAAACTCATTTTCTTTAAGTGCAAGACCAAGTTGAGATTTTAATGAATCCCTTTCATTAGCAATCTCCTCTTTCTCTTGCAAAACAACATCAAGTCTAGCAATCAAATTTTTATTTTCATTATTAATGCCTAGACTCTTCTTTTTCAATAAGTTATATTTTTCTATTAGTTTTTCACAAACAATAGATAGTTCTTCATTTAAAGCATGGGGATCAACAAAATTATTTGAAGAACTAGCACAATCATTACTATCTAGTTGAGTTTCCGATTGTACCTCAAGGGAGTCATTCCCTTGGACCATGTAGCATTGTTGTGGTTCGGATTCTCCACTAGATTCCTCTTCTTGTTGGATTTGGACTTGAAGCTTGGAGGTGTTGGTGGTTGTCAATTTGTTCCACACTACAAAAGCGGAATCAAAGTTAGAAACACATAAAAGATAATCTTTAGATAAAGTGCTTCTAATGGCCTCTAGGGCTTGTGCATTGGCCCCTAAATGATTACCATCACCAAGATAACATCTCTTGGTGGCGGCAAGGAAGACATGCAAACCTAGGGTCTTTAGGTACATGGACATCCTATACTTCCAAACATCAATGTTGGAAGGGTCAAAGCTAGGAGGGGTCATGAAGTCCATGGTAAACTATGAATGTGCAAACAAACAAATGCAAATGAGATTAGCAAGCAAATGGATCACTCCTAGGATGTTAAGCCTAAGTATCAGGAGCACAAGCTCTGATACCAATTGAAAAAACACCTAGAGGGGGGGTGAATAGGTGTAAGTGCTAATCTAAGAAACTAAATGCAAACTAAGTGCGCTAAATGCGGAAGCTAATGCAAATGTTGCACAAACTTGATACAATACAACAAGTGTAGCCGAATTCCCCTTGCGAGGCTCTGGACTAACTCCTCTTGATTCCCCTTGAAATGGGTTGAGGTGCTATGTGAAGCTCTTGTTGGATGAGTACAAATTAGGCACACACACACAAGCAATCCTAGCAATGTGCACACACAATCAAGCCAAGCAATCAAGGATATAGCAATAAGAGATGCAAGGCATAACACAAGCAATATGATATGGCAATATGAATAAGATGCAAGGCAACACAAGCAAATATATAATAAGTATGAAATGAATGATGCTTGTATGAAATGAATGATGATTGCACAAATTAGGAGAGTAGAGTTGAGAGACAATAGGATTAAACGCAAACACACAAATTTGTTTCGAGGTTCGAGTACCCAACTCTACATCCCCGCCTACACCACCGTGTAGGATTTCCCAATCCACTATAAGGAGTATCAAACTCCTCTCTCAACTTACAAAGCCACCGAGGCTATACAACCACAATCCACCTCTACCGAAGAGGGATACGGCCCGTAGCCAACTACAACAAACACCTCTACCTAAGAGGCTCACAAACCTGTCACCCGATCACCTCTACCGAAGAGGGATACAACAAGAATAAGGGTGTACAACTTAGAGGTTTACAACACCAACCTCAAACCTTTCTTTTCTCTTTTTCCACAAAACAAAGATCCTAATAGTTTAGGATAGAAGATATGGCTCAAGTGTGGAAACTATGTGTTTTGGAAAACAAGAACTCAAAGAAAAACACTTGGGAAATTTCTTGTAAAAGATAAAGAATGAAAGCCAATACAAAAATCCCAAATTTCAATTTCTTTGATTTTTCCAAAACCCAAAAAAAAACACAAAGAATAAATCTTGTTAGCACTTAAAACTCTTTTAAAACTCTTTTAATCACTTCAGAAAACTGGTATTTTTCTTCTTGAAAAACTTGACCAAAATCCCCAAAGAGATGGGGTTTATATAGCCCCTATACAAAACTAGCCGTTAGGCTGATGTGGCAGTTCTGACAGCCACCGGTCGACCGGCCCGGTCGACCGCCAACGGTCAAAAATGTGACCGTTGGGCAAAAGCGGTCGACCGGCCCGGTCGACCGAAAAATCCCGAGAGCAGAGCTCTCAACTCGGTCGACCGGCCCGGTCGACCGGCTATGTGCCTAACAGACGTGCACATCTGTGCACATCGGTCGACCGTCCCGGTCGACCGGCCCTTTGGTGCGGTCGACCGGCACGGTCGACCGACCAGCCTGTCAGCACAAAAACAAGGTCAGAAATTTTGGAAAAATATTTTATAAAAATCTTTTATTATTTCTGAAAATTCCATACAACTTGTTTTATCATTTTATGTTAAAACATAAACATGTGATAAAAATTTCAAGACAATATATCAACATATCAATTCATTTTAGAGTCTTGCAAATTTTATCAAAAACAAAAACCGGTATTTTTATCAAACTTGATTTTTCCAAAACATGAATAGGGATATCAAAATAAGTTTGTCTAGCAAGTTTAAAGCATGTATGTATATCTAGAACATATCTAATATACATAGGTATAAGGTAAACTTGTTTTGATCTATTATTCATGAAAACCAAAAACCAAATCATGAAACGTGTGTGTTTTGCACTTGAGCATATCAACTAAACTAAGCTTTACAAATGGATCTAAAACTCAAACTCTAAACTAGATACCTAAGTCTTCTTGTCGATCTTCTATCTTCAAGTAGACTCGGTCCAAAACTCCGTGATTCTCCAAGTGCAAAGGTATGATCTTTAAGCTTTGGCACCGGAATCACCATGATAAGCTTCTAATCATCTTGTTGAAGCTAATCACCAACTAATATCCTGTTAATGATCTGAAACTTAGAAACACAAGAATATTAGTAAACATAACTACATGAGTGTTGATCATCATCAAAACTAGAGTGGAAGGCCATTGGGCCAACAAGCATATGGGACGTGAGTCATATACTCACGTTCCTGAACACTCTTCGGAGACATCTTAGCAGATAACTTGAAATGAGGAGCCATAGGTGTACTTACAGACTTCGTATCCTTACCGATATTGAACCTCTGTAATACCTTTCCCAAGTACCCCTTCTGAGTCAAGCTCACCCTGTCAACTCTTCGGTCTCTAGTGATCTCCATGCCTAACACCTTCCTAGCTTCACCAAGGTCCTTCATCTCAAACTCTGAAGATAGATTCCTCTTCAGTGCATCATTAGCAGATCTCGACCTCGAAGCAATCAACATATCATCTACATACAGAAGTAGATAGATATATTCCCCTGTCGGTAGTTTGTTGTAGTACACACTGTAAGGTTCACCTAGAGGGGGGGGGGGTGAATAGGTGAAGGCTAATCTAATGGTCTCTTAATGATGAATGATGCAAATAATGCGGAAGCTAAAACAATTATGACCTAATTAAATCTTTTACACTAAACACCACGTATAACCAAAGAGTGTTGCCGAATTCCCCGTGAAGGGCTCTGGACAAACTCCTCTAAATTCCCCTTGAATGGGTTGAGGTGCCGCGTTGGCTCTCTTGGTTGAATACAAGTGTTAGCAACAAACCCACGCAAGTATATCAATATGAGCACAAGGAATATATCATGCATATAAAGGTAAAGACAAGATAAGTAATGCAAGATATAAAACAAGGAGATAGAGAGAGAGAAATGGCAATCGCAAACTCAAGGGTATGTTTCGAGGTTCGAGCACACTTGCTCTACATCCCCGCCTTCGACACACGAAGGATTTCCACTATGCAAGATCCCAATGGATCTCTCCTCGGTGCCGCAACACCTACAAGCCCTCGGACTCTCTAGTCCCGTACACACCGCAAGCCCACCGGCTCGCCGAGGCCGCACCTCAAACAACCGAGTCCGCACCCGAACTCAAAACAACGACGAGCACACTTGCCCGTCTCTTCAAAGAACAAAGAAAAGATCTTTGGTGATCACAACACTTTGATCACCTAAAGCACTCTCACTACAACACACCTATAGGATGAATAATCAATGGATGCTCAAGTGTGGTGTGAGAAAAATAAGGATGTGAAAGGTGGAGGAAAACTCAAAGACTTTCTTTTAACACTCTTGATAAAACTTCCCTTTAGATAGGAAATATTTACTCTCTATTTTGTGGAGAAAACCCTTTTAAAAGTCTGGGAAAAACTGGCTCAAAGCTCTCCTAAAACTTTTTTTTCAAAACAATGACAAGACCCCCAATATATAGGCTGCCAGAAAACTAGCCGTTGGGATCTGTCAGTACTGCCGGTCGACCGGCCCGGTCGACCGCCAACGGTCGGATTTCTGACCGTTGGAGCCACGGTCGACCGGTGCGGTCGGCCGAACTTTCCAGAGAGCACTGCTCTCTGGAGCGGTCGACCGGCACGGTCGACCGTCCACCAGTACACAAAGGCGTGCACGTTTGTGCACGTCGGTCGACCGGTCCGGTCGGCCGTCTCCTGTATTAGTCGACTATTAAAGGTCACTAGTCGACTTATACGAAGCCTAAAACAGTTTTCTGGGATTTAAAACATGGTCTTTTTGACTTAAATAAAATCCCATAAAATACATAAAAATCTACAAAATAGTTTTAACCAATATACTTGATAAACAAACATGCTTGCACAAAATCAAGGCATGTTATAAAAGTTTGGACTATTTTTGTAATATGGAAATATTTGGCTCATGATAAAAACTGTATTTTCCAAAACATCTTTTTCAACACATATTTTTCGAAATCTTCATTAAATACAAAAACAAGATATACTTTTAAGGCATGGTGTGTATGGATATGATCCACTACACAATCAAGATGAAATATCTAAGTTTTTGTCATTAAGCTCTAAATAAGGTTTTGGTTGAAACATATAACTTTGAATACCAAGAACCAAAATAATATTTTTCAAAAAGAAAGTCTTTTCTAAATCTGAAAATTCTTTTATGAAAAGACAATTAAATTCAAGAGTGTGTGTGTGATATCTACTTGAGCAATCCACCAACTATCTATCCTTTACATTTTTAACTAAAACAAAAACTAAATCTTATACCTAGACACAAGTCTTCATCTTGTTGAAGTCTTCCCTTGAAGGCTTCTCATCTTCTTGACTTGGTCCAAGTTTGATCCAAAAACTCCTTGGATCACACCGTGCTAGCTCCAAATCTTGACATTTTATCCTTTGTTGAGCTATGCACCTACTAAGATCTTGATAATGAATCTGTCACTAATTAAACACAAGATCATTAGTAAACATAACTTCATGAGTTGATCATCTTCAAAACTAGGGTGATAGACCTTTGGGCCAACAATCTCCCCCTTTTTGATGATGACAAAACTCATGAAGTTATATATGCATGGATTAAAGTAAAGCTTCAAAGAAGCTCCCCCTTAACTCATGCATACAAAATAAATAATAGATATGGCAATGAGGCACATGAATATGTATGCAAGTATGGAGATAAAACATGCAACAAGCATAAATCAAAATCTTTTTCTCCTATTTGCAATACAAAACTTATATGCATAAATAACAAGGAAGACAAATACTTCTCCCCCTTAAGCAATGAAAACATGCATATAAACAAAATGCATATAAACTCAATACTTCTCCCCCTTTTGTCAATCATCAACAAAGGGTTCAAAGTAAAATCAAATCAAAAAAAATTTTTTTTTCTCCCCCTTTTTGTCATAAACAAAGAGATCAATAAGGGGTCAAATCAAACATATCAACAAAATTTTTTTTCTTTTTTTATTAATTTTTCTTAAACAAAATTTTTAAAGGTATCAGAGCTTTTGTAAAAACCAACAAATTTTTAAGATACCAAATTGAAAATAATCATTATTGTAAAAACATATTGATACCAATTGACATTTAACAAATATGAAGTTGAAGCATTTTTGATACCAATAGTAAACATATGAATTTTTTTTTATTTTTCATCATAACTTTGTGCTTTTAAAAATGTGAGCCAATTGTGAGTTAAGCACATGAAAATCATATATATGTATGAGAAATGAGTATACCAAGTGAAATTGAAACATACATATATATAAGAAACAAAATATGAGTATATACAAAATAAGTTCATATTGATACCAATTGAAACGATTCAATAATACCAATTGACATAACAATAAAATCAAGTGTATATCTCATAACCTATACCTCCCAATCATGTTCAAGATTAAAATGATTTTCACTATTAAGCATACTTGAGCATAATCGCCCATCCATCCTCCCATAGATGGTAGGGGTTTTCAAAAATAGATTTGAAAATAAGCTTAGTTTGAAAAACTCTACCAAATGAAGAGATTGCACTAGTTAATATGAAAATATTTTAAAACTAGTACGAAATCCTTCAAGTAAGGAATAAAGCAAAAAGAAATGTCAATAAATCTCAATATTCCTTTAAATCATCACACACATTTTTTTTAAAAAATATATATATTTCAAGATATATGTATGTTTTGACAATAATAAGTATACATACATATCTTTTAAACACAATTGAGTCCATATAAATAGATTTGCATTAAAGGCAAATGACTCAAGAGGTATACATGTATATCTTAAAGTTTGGCAAAATATACATATACATGAAATGAAAACACATGATCATAAATCAAATCCAAAAAGTGGGAATATAAGTTTAAAAATGTATGTATCATCAAAACCAAGCAATACAAGCACATTTCATGGGTTCAAATAAGCATTCAAGAACAAATATAATAGATTTATTTGTGGCCCACGATATGTACAAGTATAAATCCTAGTGTTGACAAAAACTAACATATAAACTAGTATTCAAATCATGAAGCATCAAATTTTGAGAAAAAAAATAGAATCATGTGTCAATCTCAAAAATTATTTGAAGAATAAATAACTAGTATAAATTGTTTTTGAAAAACTAGTTAAAGATCCTTCAAATATATCAAATCTTATGTTTTTCATAAACATAACTAGATACATAAAAATTTAAGCACTCATGGTCTATAAGGCTCAAAATGTTTTTAACAAAAGTGTGAGTGTTAAATGATCATGTAAATAGCATTTTTATGAAAATAGTCATTGAAGCTCAAAAAGATCATAAGTCATATTTTTAACAAAAACACGAAAAATCATTTTTCATCAAAACACTAATCATCATGGTATATGTATGATTAATCCAATCCTAATAATACACATACATATCCCAAATATTAAAAGAGTCTATTAATGATGTTTGCATGAAGGCAAGAGACTCACGGGTATACATGTATATTTATTAGATTTGAATTTAAAATACATATACATGAAGTAAAGCATAAAAATAAGGCAAAACATGGATAAAAGAGAATCATCAAAACTAGTTTATACATATGCATATAGTGGATACAAATGAGCATGAAGTTCAACTATATATGAATCAATTGTAATTCACTATTTGTATATGTATACATGCAAGTTTGACAAAATCTACATTTAAACATGTAAATACCACATGAGGCACGATAAATCATAAAAACATGAACATGCTATATGATATATGAAATTAAAAGTATGTACATAAAAGTAGGAGTTTAGAGAGTGTTACCAACTCCAAAGCTCCAAGTATGGTGGTTGTCCCACCAAGCTCCTTGATAGCGATGCGTCTAAAGTGTGTCCATCCAATCCATGTGCATCCACTACCAAGGCACCAATTCTCTCACGTTTTGTGAGAGCCCTCACCTACATCAAAAGCAAAAGGTGGGGGTTTTGGTACCCATATTTTCTTGGGTCCTTTGGGGTTAGTCTTGTTGTAAGGCACCCAAAAATTCTTATTCTTAGCAAAATTAAAATGATCTAATCTATCATAACAATATTTTGCTAAATGGCCTTTGCGGCCACAATGTGTACATACGTACACCTTAGTATGCTTATGTGTATGTGTATGATCATGTTGTGCAACATAAGCAAATGCATGGTTATGATGTGCATGAATGTGTGGAGTTTGTTTCTTTGAAAACATTGACTCCAACCTAGAATGATTAAAAGCACAAGAGTTCAAAGTTGAACTCAAACCATCCATTTTATTTTTCAAATTCTTAATCTCATTAGTGGTGGCATGAAAAGCATGATGAGATAAAGAATCATTTTTCTTTTTCTTTTGTGACACAAAATCTTTTTCTTTTTCACAAATTTTTCTTTTCAAAGATTTATTTTCTTGAAAAATTTCTTTTTGTTTTTCCACCAAATCAACTTTATTTTTCAAAATAGTGTTTTCTTCACATAAATCATTCAATTTTGTAAGCAAGGAAACATTCTCATTTTTCAAATTTTTATTTTCTTTTTCTAAGCATGTCATTTTATTTTCTAATGAAACTTTTTCATTAAGCATGGCATCAAAATTCTTTTTCAAATTATTGTTGTCTTTTTCTAAACATGCAATGTTAGATTTAAAAGAGTCTTGTTCTACATGCATGCTAGCAATATTCTTTTTCAAATTTTTATTTTCTTTCTTAAGCATGTCATATTTTTCAAGAATAGTTTGACAAAATGAAGTGAGCTCATCATATGACATGTCCTCATCATCGGATTCGGAGTTTACCTCAAGGGAGTTATCCCCTTGGACCATGTAGCACACGTTGGAGGTGTTGCTTCCAACGTCCGAATCGCTCCCCGTATAGTATTGTTCATTTTCACCGAGGGAGATGAGGGTATTCCACACTACAAAAGCCGAATCAAAGTTAGAAACTTTAGATAAATAAACATCATCTAGGGTAGACTTTAAAGCATTAAGGGCTTTTGAGTTAGCCTCAAAATTCTTACCATCTAAACAATATGCATTATTAGTAGTGGCAAGATATACATGGAAACCTAAGGCTTTGAGGTACAAGGACATCTTCACCTTCCATATATGGATGTTAACAATGTCAAACATGGGTGGTGACATGAAGTCCATGGTGTGTGTACAAAAATATGTGATTAGCCTAAAAATAAGGATCTTTTACTCTAGGTTGTTAGACCCAAATCAGAGTACCAAGCTCTGATACCAATTGTAAGGTTCACCTAGAGGGGGGGTGAATAGGTGAAGGCTAATCTAATAGTCTCTTAATGATGAATGATGCAAATAATGCGGAAGCTAAAAACAATTATGACCTAATTAAATCTTTTACACTAAACACCACGTATACCAAGAGTGTTACCGAATTCCCCGTGAAGGGCTCTGGACAAACTCCTCTAGATTCCCCTTGAATGGGTTGAGGTGCCGCGTTGGCTCTCTTGGTTGAATACAAGTGTTAGCAACAAACCCACGCAAGTATATCAATATGAGCACAAGGAATATATCATGCATATAAAGGTAAAGACAAGATAAGTAATGCAAGATATAAAACAAGGAGATAGAGAGAGAGAGAGAGAGAGAGAGAGAGAGAGAGAGAGAGAGAAATGGCAATCGTAAACACAAGGGTATGTTTCGAGGTTCGAGCACACTTGCTCTACATCCCCGCCTTCGACACGCGAAGGATTTCCACTATGCAAGATCCCAATGAATCTCTCCTCGGTGCCGCAACACCTACAAGCCCTCGGACTCTCTAGTCCCGTACACACCGCAAGCCCACCGGCTCGCCGAGGCCGCACCTCAAACAACCGAGTCCGCACCCGAACTCAAAACAACGACGAGCACACTTGCTCGTCTCTTCAAAGAACAAAGAAAAGATCTTTGGTGATCACAACACTTTGATCACCTAAAGCACTCTCACTACAACACACCTATAGGATGAATAATCAATGGATGCTCAAGTGTGGTGTGAGAAAAACAAGGATGTGAAAGGTGGAGGAAAACTCAAAGACTTTCTTTTAACACTCTTGATAAAACTTCCCTTTAGATAAGAAATATTTGCTCTCTATTTTGTGGAGAAAACCATTTTAAAAGTCTGGGAAAAACTGGCTCAAAGCTCTCCTAAAACCTTTTTTTCAAAACAATGACAAGACCCCCAATATATAGGCTGCCAGAAAACTAGCCGTTAGGATCTGTCAGTACTGCCGGTCGACCGGCCCGGTCGACCGCCAACGGTCGGATTTCTGACCGTTGGAGCCACGGTCGACCGGTGCGGTCGGCCGAACTTTCCAGAGAGCACTTCTCTCTGGATCGGTCGACCGGCACGGTCGACCGTCCACCAGTACACAAAGGCGTGCACGTTTGTGCACGTCGGTCGACCGGTCCGGTCGGCCGTCTCCTGTATTAGTCGACTATTAAAGGTCACTAGTCGACTTATACAAAGCCTAAAACAGTTTTTCTGGGATTTAAAACATGGTCTTTTTGACTTAAATAAAATCCCATAAAATACATAAAAATCTACAAAAATAGTTTTAACCAATATACTTGATAAACAAACATGCTTGCACAAAATCAAGGCATGTTATAAAAGTTTGGACTATTTTTGTAATATGGAAATATTTGGCTCATGATAAAAATTGTATTTTCCAAAACATCTTTTTCAACACATATTTTTCTAAATCTTCATTAAATACAAAAACAAGATATACTTTTAAGGCATGGTGTGTATGGATATGATCCACTACACAATCAAGATGAAATATCTAAGTTTTTGTCATTAAGCTCTAAATAAGGTTTTGGTTGAAACATATAACTTTGAATACCAAGAACCAAAATAATATTTTTCAAAAAGAAAGTCTTTTCTAAATCTGAAAATTCTTTTATGAAAAGACAATTAAATTCAAGAGTGTGTATGTGATATCTACTTGAGCAATCCACCAACTATCTATCCTTTACATTTTTAACTAAAACAAAAACTAAATCTTATATCTAGACACAAGTCTTCATCTTCTTGAAGTCTTCCCTTGAAGGCTTCTTATCTTCTTGACTTGGTCCAAGCTTGATCCAAAAACTCCTTGGATCACACCGTGCTAGCTCCAAATCTTGACATTTTATCCTTTGTTGAGCTATGCACCTACTAAGATCTTGATAATGAATCTGTCACTAATTAAACACAAGATCATTAGTAAACATAACTTCATGAGTTGATCATCATCAAAACTAGGGTGATAGACCTTTGGGCCAACACACACATGGGTCATAGTGGCTACGTGTGTACTTCTTCCTCTGATGAAGCTGTCGAACCGCTTGTACCACTGTCTAGGAGACTGCTTCAGTCCGTACAGCGACTTCTTCAGCTTACATACCATTTCTTCCTTCCCTGCAGTCTTGAACCCTGTTGGCTGAGTCATGTAGATCTCCTCCTCTAGATCGCCGTGAAGAAAGGCGGTCTTCACATCGAGTTGGTCAAGGTCCAACTCGTACTGCGCCACTAAAGCCAATAAAATATGAATTGACAAATGTTTAACAACAGGAGAGAATACCTCATTGTAGTCAATTCCTTCCCTCTGAGCATAGCCTTTAGCTACCAATCTGGCCTTGTAGCGCATAAAATCTTCTTTGAGAGATCCCTGCTTCTTAGCATACACCCACTTGCAGCCTATAGCCTTCTTCCCTTTGGGCAGCCTAGTAAGTTCCCAAGTGTCATTCTTGTAGAGAGATTTCATCTCTTCATTCATGGCTTCTTTCCACGTCTTCGATTCTGAACTGATCTCAGCTTCTCTGAAGGTGGACGGGATAGCCTCCTCAATGACCTGAAGTGCATACGCTACGACCATGTCTGTAGTGCGCCAACCTGGTCTCCTAGTAGTTCTTCTTGGTCTTTCAACTGCAGTAGAGTCAGGAACATTACCCATGACTTGTTCTTGACCCTCTTCAACTTCAGCATCTTCTTCAACTGCTTGATCACTGACCTGTGTCACCCTGGGTATGATCCTCACCGATGCTGAATCCTCTAGAGATGGTGGATTTGCATCACTCTCCACCTGCTGCGATATCTCCTTGGTCTTGCTAGTCTCCACCTGCTGAGAGACCTTAGGCTTCCACATAGAAGCCTCATCAAAAGTGACATCCCTGCTGAGAAGAAACTTGTTGTCCGTTGGATCCCAGATCTTGAACCCTTTGATTCCTCGCTTGAAACCGACGAACACACCCTTCTTTGCTCTTGGGTCTAACTTATCATCTTTGACATGATAATAGGCTGGACAACCGAACACCCGTAGCAAATCATAGTCAGCAGTTGCTTTTCCTGACCAAGCTTCAAGAGGAGTCTTCCCCCCTATCGCAGACGACGGCAACCTATTCACAAGGTAGCATGCATACGCTAAAGTCTCAGCCCAAAACTTCTTTGATAAACTGGCATTGGACAACATACACCGGACCTTCTCTAGCAAAGTCATGTTCATCCTCTCCGCTACCCCATTCTGTTGCGGTGTCTCTCGTACCGTGAAGTGTCTCTCTATGCCCTCATCAAGGCATAGCTGAAGGAAAGGATCAGATTTGTATTCTCCTCCATTATCAGAACGGAGGACCTTGATTTTCCTTCCAGTACTTCTCTCCAAGTTCTTCTTCCACTTCACGAACAGTTTTAGGACTTCTCCTTTGTGTTGCATGGTATATACCCAGCAGCGCCTAGAATAGTCATCAATAAACGACACAAAGAAATGGTTACCTCCAATCGATGCAGTCTTGGTAGGTCCCCAGACATCCTTGTGAACATAGTCATGAATCCCCTCGGTGTAATGTGTTGCTGTGCCGAACTTCACCTTGGTCTTCTTGCCGATGATACAATGTTCATAGAATTCCATCTTGCAGG
The DNA here is from genome assembly GCA_038442645.1 of Agave tequilana. Lineage (NCBI taxonomy): Eukaryota > Viridiplantae > Streptophyta > Magnoliopsida > Asparagales > Asparagaceae > Agave > Agave tequilana. The sequence continues at coordinate 12,218 of JAVJIF010012238.1, read as the reverse complement.
TTTCGGCACCCTTCAATAACCCTTGCCTTGCAAGAGTTTGCAATGACTTCTCTCCTGCATGTCCCAGCCTCATGTGCCACAGCCTGGTTGAATCTTCATCTGAACTGGTAGAAGCCGCCACTTGCCCTGTCACCGTACTACCCTTCAAGTAGTATAGATTGTTTCGGCGATCGGCCTTCAACACCACCATCGAACCTTTTGTCATCCTAAGGACTCCTTCCTTAATCGACACCCCAAGGCCCAATGACTCCAAAGCTCTAACGGAAATCAGGTTTCTCTTCAACTGAGGTACATACCTCACTTTCTTCATCTCTCAAACCATCCCATCAAACATTCTAATTTGGATTGTACCAACACCCTCCATGATGCATGGATGATCATCGCCCATGACGACTGAACACCCCTCCAGCTTCTCAAAGCTGGAAAACCAGTCCCGATTAGGGCATACATGGTATGTAGCACCTGTATCCATGATCCACTCATTTTCACCTGAGTAGCCTACGATGGGAGTAGTAACTGAAAATGAGAACACTGACGAATCTGAGTCTGATCCATCTGCCTGTGATTTACTGCTCTGAGTATTAACCACCTTTGCGAGATTTGCCTCAGACTTCGACTCCTTCTTCTTCCCTTTAACTTCGGACAGTCCACTTTCCAGTGCCCTATCTCTCTGCAGAAGGCACACTGATTCTTCTTGAGATCCCTAAACCCTGGCCTGGACTTTGATCTTCCTCTTTCCTCCTTACCCTTTCTTGATGAACCCCTGCCTCTTACTGCCAGTGCCTCCGCTGATGAGCTTGACTGAGAAGGATGTCTTTCCTTTCTCCTCGTCTCATAACTTGCCAGTGCAGACGACACCTCATGATAGTCCAGAGTTTGTCTACCATTGATAAAGGTTAGAGTGAATGTCTCATACTCTTCCGCCGAGAGTGAGTTCAAGAGGATTATCGCCTTGTCTTCCTCATCTATCTTGACATCCACGTTCACCAAATCTGTTAGAAGCTTCGTGTAGCGGTTGATGTGTTCATTCACGGAGCTCCCCTTCTTCATCTGAAACCTGTACAGCTTACTCTTAAGCTGCAATCTCGATTTGATACTCTTGGTCAGATATTTCTGTTGGCCCAGAGGCCTTCCACTCTAGTTTTGATGATGATTAACTTATGTAGTTATGTTTACTAATAATCTTGTGATTTTAAGTTTCAGATCATTTACCAAGATATTAGTTGGTGATTAGCTTCAACAAGGAGTTTAGAAGCTTTTCATGGTGATTCTAGTGCCCGAGCATCAAGATCATACCTTTGCACTCGGTGGATCACGTTTGGGATCGAGTCGGCTTGAAGATTGAAGATCGTCAAGAAGACTTAGGTATCCTAGTGTTTAGTGTGTTTTTAGATCCATGTGTAAAGCTTAGTATAGTTGATATGCTCAAGTGCACAACACACACGTTTTATGTTTGGATATTGTTTTTTCGGTTTTAGTTTAACCAATATTTGTTTTTCATGAATAGTTGATCAAAACAAGTTTAACTGGTTTATGTATAGTAGATTCATTCTATACATGCATGCTTAACTTTCAAACAAACTTATTTTGACTTTCCTATTCATGTATTGAAAAATCAAAGTTTGATAAAATACATGTTTTTGGTTTTTGGTAAAAATGATAAGACACAAAAATAGTTCTAATTGCTTGATATTTGAGTTAAAATTTTTATCACATGTTTATATATCAATGCAAAATGTTAAAACTATTTTTGGGGATTTTTTACAAGACTTAAAAGAAATTTTAGAAATATTTTTATACCCAGTTTCTGACCCAGTATAGTGGCTGACAGGCCAGGTCGGCTGACCGCAAGGTCGACCGAACCAAGGGCCGGTCGACCGTTTGCGGTCGACCGACGTGCACAGCTTTGTGCACGTCTGGCAGACATTGGGCCGGGCGGCCGGACGGCCGGCCGGACCAGAGAGCTCTGCTCTCTGTATCTGGGGGTCGGCCGGGCGGTCGACCGGGATAGCCCAACGGTCATATTTATGACCGTTGGCGGTCGGCCGGCCGGCCGACCGCAAGCCTGTCAGGCTGCCAGATCAGCCTAACGGTTAGTTTTCTATTGGGGCTATAAATACCCCATCTCTTCATGGTTTTAACTAAGATTTTTAAGAGCAAAAATTCTTACTTTTCTGAAGTGTTTTTACAAGTTTTAAAAAGTGTTTTAAGTGCTAAAGTTTCTATCTTTATTGTTTTTCAAGGGTTTTGAAAATCAAAGAAAACTAGGTTTTTGGGATATTGTTTTGGATTTTCAATTCTATCATCTACAAGAGATTTCCCAAGTAGTTTTTCTTTGTTATTTGCTTTCCAAAAACACCTTGATATCCACTTGAGCTATATCTTCTATCCTATTCTATTAGGATCTTGTTTTGTGGAAAGAGAAAGAGAGTTTGTGGTCTTTGTAACCACTTGTTGTAAAAACCCTCATTTGTTGGTTGCTCCCTCTTTGGTAGAGGTTGAGGTTGTTGTATTGGGTTGGTGTTTGCTCCCTCTTTGATAGAGGTGGAGATTGTTGTTTGCTCCCTCTTGTGTGAGGTGGAGCTTGGTGGTTTGTATCCCTCTTCGGTAGAGGTGATTGTGGTTGTTTGGCTACGGGCCTACCCCTCGGTTGTGAGGCGGTGTTTGAGAGAGGAGTTCGGTACTCCCTTGTTGTAAAAATCCTTCTCGGTGAAGGTTCCCTCGGTGGGAGTCCTCGGTGGACAAGACAGTGGATTAGAAATCCTTCTCGGTGAAGGCGGGGACGTAGAGCTAGGGGCTCGAACCTCGAAACATATCTTTGTGTTTGCGTTTGATCCATTGTCTCTTAACTCTCTCTCTTTACTTTTGTGCATAGCATCATTCATATTGTCATATCATTCATTGCTTGTGTTGTGCCTTGCATTATTTCATATTGCCTATATCTTATATGCTTGGTTGCTTGTGTGTGCCTCACTTATACTTAACCACAAGAGCTTCATATAGCACCTCAACCCTTATCTAGGGGAATCAAGAGGAGTTAGTCCAGAGCCCTTCACGGGGAATTCGGCTACACTTGTGTGTTGTATTAAGTGTGTTGCAAATTTGTTTTTAGCTTCCGCATTTAGCGCATCTAGTTTCTAGATTAGCATAATCACCTATTCACCCCCCCTCTAGGTGGTAACTCAAGGATCTCCCACAAATGCTTCGCCGACGTCTCATGTAACGCAAGATATTTTATGTTTTGTTTTAAACATGAACGAATCAACCCACACGCAGACATGTTCATCTTCTCCCACTCTTCATCAGTGGTCGTGCTTCGCTTCTTCTCCAGAAGGAGAGATCCTCGAGGTTCGATGCATTCAGGGCATCCATAACCTCACATTTCCACATCCCAAAATTATTTGTGTCATTGAACTTCACCACGTCAATCCTCGGATGAGGATTCATGGTCCTAACTGAAGTACTTTCCTCTGCCATCTATCTAGATCCTCTATGTATGCGGAAACAAACAACTGGAAATAGATACCAACTTCGATAAAAAAACAGATTTTAACCTTCTTCCTGAAACCCTAGATTGAGTTTCTGACTGGATCTACTCCACCGATGATTCCCTGAGCACTCCTTGTATTGTTCTGTGATCGACACACGATCCCACGAACAAGACTACCTCTGATCTGAGATCGACACACGATCTCCACCAAATAAGATCCCGATGCCCTCCGAATCTCCAGAAAAATCCCAAGCGAAACCTGGGAAGCTCTGATATCACTTGTTGTGCCCCGACAACAACCAGAAGAGGAATCCCTGAATCTCCAATGCACGAAGAACAAACTCCCAAACACAGCACAAATCACAAACTCAGAGAAAGAACACGAAAACAACGATTAACGAGGTTCGGCCTTGATGCCTACGTCCTCGGGGCAAGGAAAGAGAGTTTTATATTGATTTGAACGATCAATTACAATACTTGCAGCACCTCTGAATATCAAGAGAGCTCCAATTTTCCCTGATACAGCAAAACCCTAGAAAATCCGCTTTAAATACAACAGATTTCTAAATCAGCAAAACAGCCCGCAACTCGACTGTCGGTCGATCGGTCGGTCGACCGCCCGGTCGACCGGATCCAACCGAGAGTTGGGTCACTTCAGTCGGTCGACCGGGCGGTCGACCGAGCTGATTCCTTGTGCATGTTGTGCACGTCGGTCGACCGGACCGGTCGACCGAACTCCTGTTACTGCGGGCGGTCGACCGGGCCGGTCGACCGAACTTTTGCTGCTGTTGTTGCTGACCTGTTTTGCTGCTGTCCTTCCTTCGTCGACTTCCTCGACGACTCGTCGACTTCCTCGACTACATCTCGACTTTCTCGTCTACGTCCTCTCTCTTTCCAACATGAAGCACTTTGCTGAGTGCTCAAGCCACTCTCAGCAAGGTTAGCATGTGCTAGTAGCTCTAATAATAGAACCTTCATGCACACACATTGCACTTTTTTGGGGAAGGAGAGTGTGAAGCTTCAGCTGATGATGATTAAAAAAAAAAAATTTGACTTGCACGTCTGTGTCTCAATTGTAAAGGAGAGGATGCTGGCAAAAGAGAAGTCTGAGTGATCCTCATGATGCAGTCACTGACGAAGAAGAAGAAGACGCCCCCAAAAGTGCACCCTCCATTTATTCTGGATATCCAGAGTATATTCCCTCGCACCTTGCCATCCTCATCATCATCACAACATAAACTTTGTTGAAAGTCTGCATACAGCAGCCGGGGGTGAGATTTAACATCCTAACAAATTAAGCCTGTTACTGTTGAAACTCGACATGTAATTAACAAAATGTTTATGTTGAGATTTTTTTTTTTATTATTATTCTTTTGTTTAGGGGTTTTTGATGAATATTGTCTTTGTGTATGAAGGAGGAATACAAGTTATGGGCAACTTTTTCCTTGAAGAAGGCATAGAGAAAACGTAGAAGCAAGCAATATGTGTGCATAAATTTTTTTGATACCAAGTTGTAGAGATTAGGTTTGTGTCATTTTGCACCAATTGTTCCTCAATGATAAGATTGTGTGTGTGTGTACAGGATCAAAATCTATGCAGTGGGATGATATATTGTACGAAGTCAAATTGCGCTCAATCAGCTCATGAGAAAGCTGCTGATATTTTTCAGATCAGATTTTTTTTTTTTTTTTAAAAGAAAAATGGCACCTGAGGACCCGGTATATTATTAATAATTTTTTTAGATTAGAATAATAATTTTATTTATTATTTGAGCACCTCCATTACCGACAGTATCATTGCCTGCATTAGTGGTAGATTTATTTATTTTGGTATTTTGTTATTTTTATTTATTTTCCCCCAAAGCTACTAGGCTTTAGGACCAGGGAGCTAGAAAAAAAAAACAGTGATCAAGGAAAATGTTCAATATTTTACATATAGAAGAAGAGTGAAAGGGAAGTAAAGGTTAACTAAGTGCAACAATCAGATTATCTTATACTGTAGCACATTTCAAAGAGATTAGGAGAATTTCTGTGCTGATCAGAGTACACCATTGTTTATAATAGTGTTAATTAATCAATCACTAATCAGTACTATTTGCACTTTTTCTAGACGTTTATATTGTTATATATATCAGTCTAATGCCGATCAAAATCAACAAGTCATGATATGAATAATGAAGAAACCTCTATGGGGCTGTGGTCAGCTAATTAAGATCACGGCTATGAGTGACACATTTGACAAGGGACAACTTCAGCATGTGTATGCTAGTGGCTATCAAAACAGTCAACTCTACACCATATATATACAAACTATTAAGGTGAATCCTCATAACAAAAATTATCAAAAAAATAAAATAAAATCAAATTACTCAAACCCTAGCCATACACACGCAGTGTTAGCGTATCACAGTGATAATATCTCTCGTGTTCGAGCACAAGTTCAACACAATCCAGGTCACGTCAAGCTACGACACTGTATTTGAAAAACAACTCAATTTCTTGAAAAGGACCCCTGAAAATAACTTGCGTTCCTTATCAGAGCCAATAAAAGAGAGTTTCGACTATAGAATTTGTGTTTGCGTCTCAAATCCACTATTTTTCAAGATCTTCTCTCTCTAGTCGCCACATATATAAACATCAGGGTCTTTTTTCAGTACTATACATACAAGTGCATAATACCATATCGGTATAGTAATAAAGTCTCTTGTGATTTACCACATGATAAAAGCTTGAGAGAGAGAGAGAACCCTGCTTATTATAGGATAGGGTAAGTGATCAAATCCAATCCAAGCCACCTTATCAGGCTCTTAGTTTGAGAACAACTCAAAAATCTCACACTAATATTACTTACGGGAGATTGTCACAGAAAAATCATGCTCAATCCTAGCCATACATGCGAGTGTCATACTGTCATAGCGATAAAGTCTCTTGTGATCAAGTCGCGGTCTTTTTTGAAATTATATACGGGAGGTTTCAGACTCAACACCGAGCTTTTAAATACAAAAAGAAAGATCTCTAACAGAGAGCATGCAACCCATTCATTCAAGCCCAGTGGCATCAAAGATGGGATCTACTGAACAAAGGACGGGGGTACCCCATGTGAAAGAGGCAGACGGCCGAAAAATAGGCCACGTTGTGTGACTGGATTGGATTCGAGCAAATGTGGGCAACCATCATCATCATCATCATCTCATCATATAAAAAGTGAGAACCAGTGAAAGACAGAGGAGCTCTCAGCTGACCAACGGCTATAAATTAAATCGAGGTTTGAATTGAATAAAAACAGAGAGAAAAAGGTTCTCCAAGTTGCGGGGAATATTTGCGCGTCTCTTGTGCGCCTACCGTTCGCCGCGCCCGAAAGAGAGAGATTCTGTTGGTCTAAAGGCCAAAAGAGGGGGGGAGGGAGAGAGAAAGTTGGTGTCTTTTCTATTTCTATTTTGGCGATTAAACTTTGCTGAAGGTTAATTAAGAGCTCGGCTTCTCTTTTAAGCTCTTCTCTCCTTCTTTTCCTTTTTCTTTCTTTATTTATTTATTTTCTGAGCAGTGATACTCAGATCATTAGGAGTCCTTGTGACTATACACACTAGCTGGTTGCAACTTTTTGTTCTTTTTTTTCCTCCAATCAATAGGATTTGATTTTCTTTTTAGTGATTTTTATTGCACTATACTATTATACTGACTAGCAAGACTCTGCAAGTAATTCATTAGGGCTCACTTATCAGTCAAATAATAAAATGTAGTATGATATTTATAGTACAATAAGCATTTTTTGTTTTCTTCTTTTTCTTTCTTTTCATTTGAGTTATAAGACTGGGAATCCACTCTTTCGATTGAAATTTCTCCCTCTAACGTTACGTTCGTCAGTTCTTAAATGCATGCTCACTCCTTTCTTAGTCTAACATCTCACCAACTTGTTGACAATGAGTTGAATGAAGAATCTCATCATCATCAATGAAAAACCACATTACAATGCATGATAACTATTCTAAGCTTACATTTTTTGACCTCTTGAAGATGAAGATTTGCTAGCACCCCCCTAAAGATATACAGCCACCCTATTCTTCATTCTTTGTCTAAGTCACGCCATCAATGATTGTGGCATTACCAATTAAATGATATTGGTTGGGAGATAAGTTCATTGGCTATATAAAGAAGGGTTATGGGAGTTCTAAATCATGGTGAAAAGAAAGATAGTTAAGGCTTTATGCATAATCTTTCTCTCATTCTTCTTCTCCCTCTTCTTTTGTTAAGCCCTATTTGTAATCGGGCGTTGTGGGTTTGGGTGAGTAAGATTATAATTGTAATCTCTTGTATTCTCTCCTTTTTAATTAGTGGATTCTTCTTACTATCTTTTTTCGTGGATGTATGTCACATTAATCGAACCACGATAAATTCTTGGCATGATGTCTTCTTTCTCTCTATTAGACTATACTTGTTATATATTTAATCTCTCTTTGTACTTATCATCTCTTATATTAGAAGCCCACTGATATAACAAATTGAAATCAGAACTAGTGTTATTTTCTTGTGGATTTTAAGATGGCTTCGGTAAGTACAAAGTAAAGAAATTTGGAAGAATAGCTTCAGTTTGTGGAGAGTCAAAATGCGGGCTTTCTTAGTGTAATATGGCTTATTGAAAGTCTTGTCTGATAAGGACAAGTTGCCGGAATCCATATTCGAGGATGAGAAGGAAGAACTCGAGAAAAAAGCGCATGGCGACATACAACTTTGTCTAGCTGACGAAGTTTTCCGAGAGGTTGTAAATGAAGATATCGCTGCTAGTTTGTGGCTTAAATTATAGCGCTTGTATATGACTAAGTTCCTGACCAACAAACTTTACTTGAAGCAACGCCTCTTCACCCTTCGCATAAAGGAAGATATGCCAATTAAATCCACTTAAATGAGCTCAATAAAATTCTCATGAATTTAAAAAATATTGATGTTAGAATAGTTAAAGAAGATCAAGCTCTTATCTTATTATGCTCATTGTTTTCTTCTTTTGAAAACTTTGTTAATAGTTTGTTGTATGGTAGAGATTAACTTTCTTTAGAAGATGTCAAGTCAGCCTTACACTCTAGAGGGTTAAAACAAAAAGTGTCGATTGTAGGAAGTGAGAATCAAGTTCGTCTGTGGACGTACAAAGAAAGGTCGAGAAAAACCTTAAGGAAAATCTAGATCTAAATCTAGGTTAAGAAAAAAATATTTAGTGTCACTATTATCAAATGATTGTACACATGCATTGCATATTTTGCATTACATTTTCTCATTTATTTTTTAAAAAAACTCTGTTATTTAATTTATTTTAATGTCTAATGGTGTGCAGGATAATTAATGAAGAAAAAAGAGAAATGGACCGGTTTATCCAATTAAATCTAGAAATTTAAAGATAGGATTGCGAGCTCAAGCAAATCAACGAAGATCTACTTAAATTCAGATGCTTAAAAGCAATTCTATCTAAAAGAAAGAGTATATCAGAGAAGATAATCTCAGTTAAAAATAGATTTTTAAAGGCCCAATTAGTTAAACTGAAGATCAAATGAGATATTGTCAAATTCAGAAAGCAAACTGAAAATCTAATTCGAGATAAAGGCATATCGGAGATCGACGGGGGATACGCTCCAAGGATCTGGCCTAACCACACAGACGCAGCAAAAGTCATGTTCGCGCGTCTTGAATGCTTATGTTGGGGGAGTGTTTGCTCCCCCTATCCTCATATACTCTCTCATATCCATATTCTTCTATAAATACCTGCATTTTCGAAGGCACAAAGACACCACTCCAGCAGAGAATAGAGATTAGGCATAGGCTTGTAGTTTAACTTAGATTTTATTTTTTATTTAATTTTTTATTTTTCTTTATGTAATTGAGATCAGAGAAAAGTTTCATAAAAGAAAGAGAAGAATGTTTTATTAAGAGTGATACCAGTATAATTTTTCTCCTTTCTTTTATTATTACTTAATTTTAATCAAAGTTACATTCTTGTTTTATTCTTTTTCTTTGTGTTCGATTATTTAATTCAAGTGAATTTAGTAGCATCGGGATTGTCTTGTCTTTCCGTGTGTCACCGATAGCTCATGCTGATGGATTCCTCTCTTAAGCATCTGTATCATTTCCTATTTGTTCGTCTTGATGATTTAATGTAGAGAGGGATAAAGTTTAATCTTATGGGCTATGCGCTGATCGCTTCAGTAGACAGTCTAAAAATCACTGAAAATAAGTCATCAAAAAGTAGAGTCCAAACTCCAGACGCAAAGCGGCACAACCACTAGCGCAGCATCAAGACATGAAGGTTGAAACCTGCGTCTTAATAACCAAGACGCAAATCTCAAAAGCCGCGTCTCAGCACCACTGTAGTACCAAGACGCAAGGGTCAAAACCCGCGTCTCTGCCTCACTACAATGGTCAAGATGCACAGCTTGAAACTTGCATCTCAGACATCCTATCCAGACGCAGAACCTGAAGCCCGCGTCTCACTTGAAGCTTAACGCAGAACTGGGAATTCGCGTTTCTCAAGCATTGCTTTAGAGACAAAACGTGAGGCTCAAAGCTCGCGTCTTGGTTATAACTGCTGACCTAGTAATGAGGGAGTTAACCCCCGATTATGAAGTATTTTTAGGAGACAGTTTTACCCTTGAAACCCCTATAAATACTTCAGTTTGGTACTGAAGAGGGATCGAAGATTTTTGGTTGCAAATCCCAGAGAAATCAGAATCTCTAGCTGAGGAATACAAAAGAGTTTGACTCTTCTAATAGCTTACTGAGTACAAGTTTTATTTTGCCTTAAGTCTCTTTGAGATTTTATTGGATAGGAGTTGTGCTATTCTGCCCATAATCTGAAGAGAAGATTTCTCAGAAATAGTGACGTTCACCCGGTTAACAGAAAATAAGATTCACTTTCCATCGCCACATCAAGAACCTGGCATTAAACAAAGGGGAGATTTGAGCTTGAATATCTTCCCTCTCTTATAATCGGATTATTGATCCGTTGTAATTTTCTTTACAATTAAATAAAGAATTTACACATGCTTTCAATTTTCCCACCAAATAAGAGATGGCGACTCTGCTGGGGAGTACTTTCTCTACCGATGAGCAAGTCGTGGCGCAAGGTGACGTTACTTACGTGAGAAAAATGGTCGAATTACTTGTCGTGGAGTTCGACCAGGCAAAGTATGAAGAGTTCCTCTCTTCCAGCTCTAAGAGCCCTGGGGCGCGACAGTACCGCAAGGTCTCCTCGGGGACCCGCTCTCAAGTCCGCTCTGAGATCCCTTCAGACGCGTGACAAGAAGAGTGCTATGGCTAACTACATAACACGTAACACCCGCGTCAACGTCTCCCACGAGACCCGCGAGGTTAGCGTTGCTGATATTCAGCCTGTCCATAACCATCCTCTTCCTCAATTTCAGGTTACTAGATGTTCCCAGCAACCCGTACGGTGTAACCGGAACGCTGAACGTCGACAGAGACGACGTGCACGTCAACTACAGGCGCAAGAAGGTGGAACAATCATCTGTCCAACAAATATAGAACGCGAGGCTTAAGCCTGCGTCTCTTCTAAGTTACGTCAGACGCGCGAAGTCTGCGTATGGAGACCAAAACGCGAAGCCCAACAGGCTTGCGTTTCTGATACTTCACTTTCCAAATGCGACGTTCAGCAGCGCGAGGGCTATGCTTCTTCTCAGAGACACGAGACCCGTGTCTCTACAACCAAATACAGAATTGAGAAAGTCCGCGTGTCTCAATCGTCGCTAACCAAACGCGACAATTATAACGTGAGGTCCGCGTCTCTACTCAGCAGAGGCACGAGACCACGTTTCAAAGTCAAAATGCAAGAGCTGCGTCTGTTCTACACAATGTGAGTTCCACGTTTTTGAACTCTGCGTCTTAGATTCTCGACGTCAGGGTGGCTCTTAGAAGTGAAAAAGTCCTCGATAACCCGAGGCCAATCTCTTTGATCCCTCTGACGGACCTAACAGATTATTTTGCAAAGAAAAGGAATGCTAATCAGATCACTCCATCTTATTGCTGTGAACAGCTCATCACAACAATGCTCTCTGAATGTCGCTGCAGCCTTCATATAGATAAGCAGTCGGTATTCAGGCGAGTAACCTCAAACTGCCGATCAGTCAAAAGGCGTCGTTCTCACGGAAAGGAAGCCTTCTCTGATATAGAGTACTCTGAAGTCACTGCAAATATTGCAAGCAGAAGTAGGAAAAACAACTAGCGGTCATCTCTTATGAGTCTGACACAGAGCCAAAAGGAGTGTACCGGCATACTCGCACCCGGACTGGTGCGGTAGCCCCGGTCGACTACAGTGCCCTAGCTCGGGGTATTGAAGTAAGTGAATCACACTCCGCCATTGCAGAATCGCAGGCCTCGAACTCTTCTATGGAGAAGGAAGCCTTTGTGTACATGACAAACACTCCCGAGAGACGACCAGGCGCCTAGAACAGCAAGCCCAGGTCCAAAGGGAACAATTCGATATGATTCGCGCCCAATAAGAATCTATCGATGCCCTCAAGCAGATGCTTGCACAATTGCTCGAGGACAAAAAGAAGCCAACTGATAAAGCTTCTTCTAAGAAGTTTAAAGGCAAACGGAAGGAAAGGAAAAGCTCGTCCTCCATACATATCAAGGAGAAGGGCAATCCAATTCCGAGTCTTCTAAATCCTCATCTAAAGAGGGAGGCAACCCGGAGAATGAGGGTACTCATTCTAAAAGAATGACTCAAT